>CAUYON010036032.1:0-11588 GCA_963573935.1 Arctocebus calabarensis
CACCTACGGTGCATCTTAGAAGGGTACAGGTGAAACTTACTGAATGCAGAATATAAAGGTCTTAACACAATAACTAAGACAATGCCATGAAGGCTATGTTAACCAGTTTGTTGAAAATATTTCAGGTTGTATATGAATCCAGTACATTGTACCCCATGACTGCATACTGTACACAGCTATGATTTAATAAAGAAAATAATTAATCAATTTTTTTGGATGGAGCTGGAAAATATTCTTCTTAGTAAAGTATCTCTGGAATGGAAAAAAATATATCCAATGTACACAGTAGTACTGTGAAACCAATTTATAATCAGTCACCCTTGCATATAAAACATGAAACACAACTATAGTCTAGGATGAAGGAGAGAAGGGAAAAGAGAGGGAAAGGGAGGAGGATTGGTCAATAGAGGAAGGGTTAGTAGGGGGAGCACACCTATGGAGCATATTGCAAATACAAATTGGATATATCAGGTGTCAAACACAATTGTCTTAATGCTGTAATTTGGGTAAATAAGGTGAAGACTATGTTGATTAGTAGGATGTAAACCCTCCAATTTGTACAAATAATCAACACATTGAATCCCATAATGACAAATGTATTGATGATCTATGTACAAATGACTTAATAAAAAATAAATTAAAAAATGAAAGGGGTTTGGTGTTCTCCCACTTATTGGGTACAATCCAAGGGTATATGGCACACCTCCTGAGTGAGAGACACAACTACTACAGGGTCCTTAACTAACAAATGCAAATATTATAATCAAAATTTTATACTCATTAATATATTAAAAAAAGCAAAAGAGGATATAATAAAACAAAAAACAGCTTTATTGTGCATTTGCATTGTGACCTTGCTGAATTTTTCAATTATTTCTAGTAGTTTCACTGTGATTAAACTAACCTTTCATTCCTTATAAAAATTTCACTTGGTCATAATATATAATAATTTTCCAATGTTGCAGGCTACATTTCATTACTATTTTGTTAGCAATTTTTGCACTTACATTTACGAGGGTTGTTGGTCTGTACTTTCTAAATCGTGATGTCTCTATCTTTGGTGTTAGGATAATACTTGCTAAAAAAATGCATTGGGATGTGTTCTCCATTTTTTAGAAGTTTTGTTGAAGAATTGAGGTATTTTTTCCTTATTAAATATTTGATACAATTCACTAATAAGGTAATCCAGACCTGAGTTTTTCTATTTGGGTAAATTTCAAAGTTCAGTCCAATCTCTTTACTTGCTGCAGGTCTTCTCATTATTTTTCCTTTCCTTTTGAGTCAGTTTTGTCTACTTAGGAATCTTTCTATGTCATTTAAATTGTATAATTTATTGGAAAGTAGTTTTCCACAGTTCTACAATTTTTAAAGTATGTTGAGAAACTATAACCATGCCACCTCCTTTTCTTTCCTGGCTTTATTAATTTACATTTACTATCTTTTTTTTTTCTTGGTTACCTAGCTAAACATTTGTCTTTTTTATTGATCTTGTTATGGATCTATTATTTGGTTTTATTAATTTTACCTATTGAATTAGTGTTTTCCGGCTCAGCACCTGTGGCTCAACGGGCTAAGGCACCAGCCACGTACACCTGAGCTGGTGGGTTTGAATCTAGCCCGGACCTGCCAAACAACACTGACAGCTACAACAAAAAAATGGCCAAGCATTGTGGTGGGCACCTGTAGTCCCAGCTACTTGGGAGGCAGAGGCAAGAGATTCACTTGAGCCCAGGAATTGGAGGTTGCTGTGAGCTGTGATGCCACGGCACTCTGTCTGTGACAGCTTGAGGCTCTGTCTCAAAAAAAAAAAAAAAAAGGAATTACTGTTTTCCATCCCATTAATTTCCACTATAATATTTATTATTTTCTTATTCTACTTACTTTGAATATAGTTTGTTCTTATTATTCTAGTTTGCAAAAGTGGAAACAGAAGTTAATGGCTTCAGAATCTTTCTTTTTTTTTCAAATATACTTGCTCAAATTCATAAATTTTACTGGAAATTCTGCTTTACCTATACACCATAAATTCTGTTATAGTGTTCTTTTTGAATTTAAAAGTTTACTTGTGGTTTTTTTTTTCACCCATGGGTTATTTGAAGCTATGATGTTTAGGTTCCTTATATTCGGGAATTTCACTTACTTTTGAGGGTAGCAGGCCATCATAATATAAAAAGTGTATTATGAGGAAAATACAGGCTTTTATCAGAATCCCAACTGGACTTTAGGCAAGCTATCTGAAAAATGAAATTAATAATACTGTTCTTTTAAGTCTTCAGTGAGTATTAATGGGCACTGAGCATAGTGCCTCCATAAGCCATACAAAGCTAACAGAAGATCACCATTATTATTTCCCTTCTCAAAGGAATTTGCTGAGTATTTCTCCTTATTTAAAAACTGAAGAGGAAGCTTAAGTTATTCCACTCCTTTGATCATACACTTTTTAGTCTATAAGGTTAGAAAATACATGCCACTTTTGAGTTAAATTTATGTAGTTAAAGAAAATACAAAGAACAGTACCCTGTAGCTCAAAAGCTTCCTTGACTGTCAAAGGAACCCCAAGCAAGGGCCATTTCTTTTCCAGAGTGTCTTCATCTTCTTGCATCTCTGCAAGCTTTAGATCTACAGCATGAGCCTCCTTCTTAGCTGCCTCAAACCTAGAAAGAAATGAAATAGTGCAAACTTTATCTGAATAGAGAAGTCATCTAACTTAATTAAAATAATGAACAGTGACCAACATACTAAAGTTAATGTACTTGTTAAAAGCCTTATAAAGCTGACCATTTCAGCTAGTGATTCTCCTTTTAGGAGTTCATCATAAGAAAAATAATACAACATATTAACAAAGATACATTCAGAAAGATAGTGAGTCTATCATTTATATTAGAAAAAACTATGAAAGTATCCTGTGACCAAATATATTATTATATGTATCTGCTATGGAAAACTGTATGGCCAATAAAAGTGATGCCATCTGAAAGTCCTACTGCCCTTTAGAAATTCCCATGAAGTAATATTATTCAATGTGGAAAAAGAAAGCTACAGCATTAAAATTCTAGCATAGAGGGGAAGGGGCAAGATGGCCTACTGGAAGCAGCTTCCGACAGAGGCTCCTGTCCAAAAGGAAAGATAACCTCCAGAAACTAACCAATTGAGCTGAAGACTGGAAGCCCAGCCAACAGAGAGAGAAGTGATAACTGCAGGTCACCCCTGAGGCAAGATGCAACTTACAGAAACCAAGCTTCTGGCAGAAAAACTGAACTAAAGTTTTCGGCCATTCTGAACTTCCAGGAATCCCTTTCCCCCTTACCTGATGCGCCAGTGGCCTGACCTCTGCTGAAACTGAGAGAGGAGGACTTGAACAGCACCCTCCTCCCTATCTGCCCGAGAAGGTGGCCTGCCAGGTAAGAAACTCCGGAGCCCCACTGAGTCCTTGCCAGCACCCTGGCCAGGGATGCCACTGGGACCCCTGCATAGCTCCAATCCATGCCACACCGCTGGTCCTTGACCTGCCACCAGCAGTGGCCAGGAACTCTGCTCGGAGTCCCATGTGGCCCCGATTCGTGACCTGCCAACAGCAGCGGTCAGGAAGTCTGCCAAGACTCCCTCCCAGTGCCGATCTGTGCCCCACCCGGCCTCAGCCTGCCGCCCTCCGGGACACCACCAGGCTCTGATCTGTACCCCAGGCCCACTGCCCAATCCCTGGAGTCCTCCTCCCAGCCAGAGACTGCTGGAGGCACGGGCTCCCTTTGCAAATGCCACCGGGTGCCCCATCCCATACCCTGATGCTTGATCTGGGGGTGCCACACTCCGGAGCCGCTCCTGCAGCCAGAACTCCCTGGGTGGGGCAGTCCCACAGGAGCTACACAGGGTCACTCCCTACAAAGATCCAGCAACAACAGAGTGATCCTGCCGGGGTCTGATCTGGGAGAAAAACCTCCCCTACTCTGACGACAGTCATAGGCAGCAGTGAAAAATAATCATGAGGCAGAATCAACAGAAATATGAATAATCAGAGTAGATCAACTCCCCCAAGGAAGGACAAGGTAGATGCAGCACAACATCCCTTGCATAAGCAAATGACTGAGATGTCAGAAATAATTTGTTTGATGTATTGCTGGATTCTGTTTGTAAGGATCTTGTTGAATATTTTGCATCAGTATTCATTAATGATATTGATCTATAATTTTCTTTTTCTTGTTGGGTCTTTTCCTGGTTTGGGGATCAAGATGATGTTTGCTTCATAGAATGTGTTGGGTAGTATTCCTTCTTTTCTTTTTCTATATGTTGGAAAAGGTTGAGTAATATAGGTACTAGTTCCTCTTTAAATGTTTGGTGGAATTCTGATGTGAAGCCATCTGGTCCTGAGCATTTTTTTTTTTTTAGGGAAATTTTGTATAGTTGATGCTATTTCAGAACTTGATATATGCCTGTTCAACATTTCCACTTCATTCTGGATAAGTCTTGGAAGGTAGCATGCTTCCAAGTATTGGTCAATTTCCTTGAGATTTTCTTATTTCTCATAATAAAGTTTCTTATAATATTAATTAAGGATTGTTTGGATTTCTGTGGAGTCTTTTGTTATTTTGTCTTTACCATTTCTGACTGATGAAATTAGAGATTTTACTCTTTTTTTCCTGGTTAGGTTAACAGAAGGTTTATCTATTTTATTGACCTTTTCAAGTAACCTACATTTTTTTCTTTTTTAATTTTTTTAAATTTATTTATTTTTTATTATTAAATCATAGCTGCATACATTAGTGCAATCAAGTGGTACAATGTGCTGGTTTCATATACAGTCTGAAATGTTTTCATCAAACTGTTTAACATAGCCTTCAGGGCATTTTCTTTGTTATTGTATAAAGACCTTTGTATTCTGCATTTAGTAAGTTTTGCCTGTACCCTTCTCAGATGCACCATATGTGTGGCCCCACCAATTACCCTCCCTCCACCCCAACCTACCCCCTCCCCTCCCCTCTTGCGTCTTTCCCCATCTTCTTGTGCTATAGTTGGGTTATACCCTTCATATGAAAGCTATAAATTAGCTTCATAGTAGGGTTGAGTACATTGGATACTTCTTCCATTCTTGAGATACTTTGCTAAAAAGAATATGTTCCAGGTCCATCCAGTAAATGTGAAAGAGGTAAAATCTCCATCTTTCTTTAAGGCTGCATAGTATTCCATGGTATGCATGTACCATAATTTATTAATCCATTCGTAGGTTGAAGGGCACTTGGGCTTTTTTCCATGACTCAGCAATTGTGAATTGGGCTGCATTGAAAATTCTGGTACAGATGTCTTTTTTATAATGTGATTTTTGGTCTTCTGGGTATATACCTAGTAAAGGAATTATGGGATCAAATGGCAAGTCTATTTTTAGATCTCTAAGTACTCTCCAAACATCCTTCCAAAAGGAACGTATTAGTGTTCATTCCCACCAGCAGTATAGAAGTGTTCCCTTTTCTCCACATCCATGCCTACATCTCTGGCTATGGGATTTTGTCATGTGGGCTAATCTTACTGTAGTTAGGTGATATCTCAAAGTAGTTTTGATTTGCATTTCTCTGATGATTAAGGATGGTGAGCATTTTCTCATGTGTCTGTAGACCATGTACCTGTCTTGTTTAGAGAAGTTTCTCTTCAAGTCCTTTGCCCACCCTGAGATGGGATCACTTGCTCTTTTCTTGCTAATACATTTGAGGTTTCTGTGGATTCTGGTTATTAAACCTTTGTTGAAGGCATGACCTGCAAATATCTTCTCGCATTCTGAGGGCTGTCTGCTTGTTATACTTACTATGTTCTTGGGTGTGCAGAAGCTTTTTAGTTTGATCAGGTCCCAGTAGTGTATTTTTGATATCTTCAATTTCCTGGGGAGTCCTCCTCATAAAATATTCTCCCAAGCCAATTCCTTAAAGGGATTTTCCTTCCCTTTCTTCTCCTATTTTTATACTTTCATGTCTTATGTTTAAATCTTCGATCCAGTGAGAGTCTATCTTAGTTATTGATGAAAGGTGTGGGTCCAGTTTCAGTCACAGGTTACCAGCCAGTTCACCCAGCACCATTTGTTAAATAGGGAGTCTTTTCCCTACTGAATGTTTTTAACTGACTTGTCAAAGATCAAATCATGGTAAGTAGCTGGATTCATCTCTTGGTTCTCTATCCTGTTCCAAACATCTACCTCTCATTTGGTGCCAGTACCATGCTAGTTTACTCAGTATCAATTTATAGTAGAGTCTCAGGTCTGGTAGCATCATTCCTCCTGATTTGTTTTTATTTCTGAGTAATGTCTTGGTTATTTAAGGATTTTTCTGATTCCATATAAAGCAAAGTATTATTTTTTTCAGATTTTTAAAATATGACAATGAAGCTTTAATAGGAATTGTGTTAAAATTATATATTGCTTTGGGTAGTATGGACATTTTAATGATGTTGATTCTTCCCAGCCATGAGCATGGTATGTTTTTCCATTTGTTAACATCTTCAGCTATTTCTTTTATTACAGTTTCATAGTTCTCTTTATAGAGATCTTTCACATCCTTTGTTAGGCAAACTCCCAAATATTTCATCTTCTTTTGCATTATTGTGAAAGGAATAGTGTCCTTGGCTTTTTTTTTTTTTGGCTTGGTTATTGTTGGTGTATATAAAGGTTACAGGTTCATGAGTGTTGATTTTGTAACCTGAGACACTGCTGATTCCTTGATAACTTCAAAACAAAATTGTAGATCAATATCATTAATGAATACTGATACAAAATATTCAATAAGATCCTTACAAACAGAATCAAGCAATACATCAAACAAATTATTCACCATGACAAAGTGGGTTTTATCCAAGGGTGTCAAGGCTGGATCAATATATGTAAATCTATGAATATAATTCATCACATAAATAAATTAAAAAACAAAGACCATATGATTCTCTCAATTGATGCATAAAAAGCTTTTGATAATATCCAGCATACCTTCTTGATCAGAACACTTAAGGAAACTGGTATAGAAGGGACATTTCTTAAACTGATAGAGGCCATCTACAAAAAACCCGTAGCCAATATTGTATTGAATGGAGTTAAATTGAAATTATTTCCACTCAGATCAGGAACCAGGCAAGGTTGTCCATTGTCCCACTGCTCTTTAACATTGCCATGGAAGTTTTCACCATCACAATCAGGCAAGAAATGGTGATCAAGGTTATTCATACCAGAGATGTTGGCATGGATGTGGAGAAAAGGGAACACTTCTACATTGCTGGTGGGAATGCAAACTAATATGTTCCTTTTGGAAGGATGTTTGCAGAACACTTAGAGATCTAAAAATAGATTTGCCATTCAATCCTACAATTCCTCTACTAGGTATATATCCTGAAGACCAAACATCACATTATAACAAAGATATTTGTACCAGAATGTTTATTGCAGCCCAATTCCTAATTGCTCAGTCATGAAAGAAGCCCAAGTGCCCATTGACCCACAAATAGATTAATAAATTGTGGTATATGTATGCCATGGAATATTATGCAGCATTACAGAAAGATGGAGACTTTACCTCTTTCATGTTTACATGGATGGAGCTGGAATGTATTATTCTTAGCAAAGTATCTCAAGAATGGAAGAAAAAATATCCAATGTACTCAGCCCTACCATGAAACTAATTCATGGCTTTCATATGAAAGCTATAATTCAATTATAGCCCAAGAACATGTTGAGGGTTGGAGAAGGGAGGAGATGGGTGGAGGGAGAGTAATTGGTGCGACCACACCTACGGTACATCTTACAAGGGTACATGTGAAATTTACTAAATATAGAATATAAATGTTTTAATAAAATAACTAAGGAAATACCATGAAGGCTATGTTATCCAGCTTGATTAAAATATTCCAAATTGTGTATAAAACTAGCACATTGTACCCCATGATTGCATTATTGTACAGAGCTATGATTTAATAAAGAAAAAAAAAAGGACAGTTGATATAGGTGTAAAGGGAACAGGATATCCTTGTACACAGGCTCAGCACCATAAACAGCACTTCACCCCTGACTCCAAGGAAGCTCCATTCATTTAGGGCAAGCTAAAACAAGGTACCCCAGCCAAAATCTTCACCCTTGTCTATATTGTCACAGCCCAAGAGTGGCTGTGACATCAGAATTATACATAGGATGGCCAGTGTGAGTAAAGTGAAAAACTTTACTGTGGTCTAAGAGGTCTTTTAAAAATTGTATACATACTTAAATCCAGCCCTTATCCAATGGTTTAAAGCAGAACTGGAGGTAGAGTAGGAAAATCTGAGGATTCTAGCCCCATGCAGTGGTGGAAACCTATGCAGCTCCTCTATTGTGTGGTGTTACCATCTGATTAACTTTTATTCATTCATTCTTCAGAGTTATATTTTTGTGGGGAGGTTCTTGCTTCTTAAAGTTTTTTTTAAATTGATACATAATAGTTATCCAGATTTATGGGGTACACGTGATACTATGATGTATGTATACAATGTATTTTCCCTAACAGCTCTCCAGTGTTGGATAGGTACACCCTCACCTTTTCTATGTTCCCATAGTACTCTCTTCTTCTCCTCTTGGACCCTTAATTGTATTTAGCTGTAAAAAAAATTATTTATATGTTTCACC
This sequence comes from Arctocebus calabarensis, assembly GCA_963573935.1. Classification (NCBI taxonomy): domain Eukaryota; kingdom Metazoa; phylum Chordata; class Mammalia; order Primates; family Lorisidae; genus Arctocebus; species Arctocebus calabarensis. Next base: position 8,618 of record CAUYON010036032.1, read on the forward strand.
CACTAAACTGGGAGTTCAAAAAAAGTCAGGAACTGTGTTTGGTTCATTTTTATATTCTCCAGCACCTAGTACAGTGCTAGGCATACAATAAGCATTCAACAACCACTTGTTGAGTTAATGAATAAAAGTGTTAGATAGTTTATAAACATTTAATTTTTTTAAACTATAAACCATGAGTTCCCATATTATTTTCCCATTTTAGAAAGAATGGGTAAAAAAGATTCACAGAGGTTCAGATACATGCCTAATGCCACCCAATAACTAACAGAGTAAGAATTTCATCCCAGATCTATGTGATTCTATAAGTGTATATATTGTATGTCTTGCTATCTCTGGACTCAAGGGCTCCCATAAAGCTTTCTTTTGCCATTTTCCATGTTGTTCATAGATCAAAAAGAATACATTTGTTGGCTGGAATATATGACCATAGATGTTCTCCAGGGAGCAAGGTCTAAAACTAAGTAGCAAATCTATACTTTCCCAGGCAAAGAAAAGAAACATTGAGAAGATTTGGAAAGCCAACAGGTTGCAGAACATAAGAAGAAGTTGCATTTGGGGCTCAAAAACAAACACAATTTAAGAATATATGTATTAATTCATCGTCTATTGAAGAAATACCACATGTCAGATCATAAGCTAGACATTGAAAGCACCAAGATGAATAATATGTGGTATCTGACATTCAGGAGCTCAGAGTCTGGTAGGTAACAAAATCAAGACCACAATGACAATATGATGTTGAACCACTTGTTCTACTATTATCTCTAGGCCCTGAACCAAGCACTCTATATTCCACTTTAAGATGGGACTCAGAAACTAAATTTTCCTTTGCCAGTTGGTGTCCTCTTAGATCCTGCAAATACAAGGTGCTAGGGAAAAACTAGAAAGAAAACCTAAAGGCATGAAGGGATTTGCTTCTTTCATTTTGCTTGCTGTTCCTGAAAACACTGTTTCAACAATGGCCGGGCAACAGTAGTTGATTACAGTTTCCTATTTCTTCCCATATTCTGGAACTGGTTTCACTGTACTCTCTCAGAAGTACTGGACCCAGTTAGGTGAAAATTGTTCCTCAAAAGTCTGAATTATAGCTCTGTAGAGATCCCTTTTCTAAGTGTCTGAGGTACCAGTAGTTGCTAGGCAGTACCCTCTTCACAGAAGTCTAGATCCCACCTCTACAGACACCTCTTCTGAGCTTCTAAATTCTGATAATCCCAGTCTCTTCCTTTTGTTTCCTCTGCCCTCAGGTGGTAGCTGGTTTATGCAGTCATCATCTTGGTATTACTTCAGTATTACTGGGGGGGTTTTGTTTGTTTTTTCAGTCTTTAAACATCTATTTTACCAATTCTCTATATAGTGCAGTTTCTTGACCCTGTTTCATGAGTGAAATGAGCACAAGGTACTCTGGGAGCTCCAAAGTAGACATTTCACACAGGCTGAGATAATTAGATAAAGCAAAATTGAGACTTAAGCTGAGTCCTAAAATATTAAGTTAGTCAAATAAAGAAGACATGAGGGAAGGGAGGATGTTCTGTGCAAAAAGAATAGGGTATGCAAAGTCATGGAGATAAGAGAGAGCATAATTGATCGGAGAATTATAGTAGTTCTGTATCACCAGAAGGGTAGGATATGAAGTAACATAGAAGGTTGGCATTGTGGGCAAGAAAGAAGAGCCAGTTAAACTTGTTGACTAATTAGAGTTAAAAGATAGATTTGGGAAAGAGATAAAGAAGGTGGAGTCTAGGGGTACACACAGTCATCTTGCTTGTATGCCTGTGTGGAAAAGCAGGTTTGAGAAAGAAGACAATAAACTGGTGAATACTTTCTCATCTACCAATCAAAAGTAAAAAGAGAAAGCCAGGAGCCAGCAGAAATATAATCCACATTTCCTTCTACTATCTCCCAGGCATGTGATTTTACTCACGAAACTTCTCTGAGAGTCAGTTTTAGTGCCAAGTAAATGGGGATAAAAACACAGAACAGTGCATATCATAAGGACATATCCATTTATGGAGCTGCTATTTTAACAACTATAACAATAAATGAGCTGAATTGAGTGACTGATATAAGCTTCAGTACTATGTACTTCACACATATTTTTCATTTTAACAACACTATTTTAAATTTTGAGTCCATTTTTCTTATGGCAATAAGGCTATTTGGGGGCCTTTCTTAAGTAAAGGAGGAAAAAAAACCACTGATGTCACATGTAGCATGAGTAAACTTAACAAAATTACTGCTAAACATTTTACATAAGGTTGCTGTCCTAGGAGTTGTGCTTTCTGTTTCTCCAAATCTTCAATCATCTGACAGCCACTGCCCTGCTCTGTTCTCCCTATTTTCCCATAAGCAACCTCTACAGTCTCCTACTTATAGTGTAAACCCATTATTTTCAATAAGATCAATTTAATTTTCTCTTAGATCTTTATCTGTGTCTTCACACACAGAAACAAACTTGGTAATCCTGTACCTCAGGATTCATACTCCTTTTAAAAAGACAACTAAAAACTATAAATACTCTGTCCCCAAAAAATACCCCCCAATTGCATTTCAGATAAAAGTTCAGTTATAGAGGCAAGAGAAAACTCCCTGGAACATAAAGACTCCCTGTATTTATATTTCTTTAAGCTTGGACATCAGATGTCTGTACACTTGAATTATGGCTCTGTTACAAACCAGCAAAGTGACCCTGTACATGTAAATTAACTTCTCAGGGTCATGACACTTTTCATACCCATAACACAGGAATTATAGAAGTTTTTGGAAAAGCCATTAAGAAGATTGAATAAGAAAACATGATGCATATAGTAACTAATATGATAAAAATGAATTTGAGATAGGGGAAAGGGAGGGGAGGGGTGGGGGGAGGATGGGTAGAGGGAGGGCAATTAGTGGGAACACACCTACGGTGCATCTTAGCAGGGTACTGGCGAAACTTATTAAAGGTAGAGTATTAATGTCTTTATATAGTGAT
>CAUYON010036033.1:0-13286 GCA_963573935.1 Arctocebus calabarensis
ATATAATAACTGAGAAAATGCCAGGAAGGCTATCTTAATCAGTTTGATGAAAATAGTTAAGATTGTATATGAAACCAGCACATTGTACCCCTTGATTGCACTATTGTACACAGCTATGATTTAATAATAAAGACAATAAAATTAAAATAAATAAATAAATAAATAAATAAATGCAACTGTGTCCTTGTGAGAGCTCAGAGTAGGCTGGTCATGCTCAGCCTCATAGTTGTCAGTATTCATTTTCTAATTTCAGTACCAAGTAAAACAAGGGATCAATGGGAGATTATTTAGTAACTTGAAGTTACACTTTAACTTAACTTGGAGACTGCCCTGCAAATGTCAACATTATTTCTAATTTGCTCAGCTTCCATTACATCGCATTACAATTAAGCATGAGCACCTTTATAAGCTGCATGCAAACCTGTATGTGAGCAAGGCTTTTGAAATGTTGGGATTTCGGGGGGTCCTATGAACCACATGAATTGCATGCTGAATGGCTGAAATATAAAACGCAGGCAATGTTCTTGGTAAAAGTGTTTACAGTTCTTATGGGTCCCTAAAGTACCCATGGTACTAAAGGTAATGGAATGATGCTATTCAGCTTGGGAAAAAGAAAGCCTATGTTCTGAAGAGTGACTGTTGAATTTGTCCACTAACTTATTTAAAATATGAGAAGTAGTGGGACGTAGGCAGCTTTTCCAGTTGTGAAAGGTAGGACTATTTGATATTATGAGAGCACATCATTTCTTCTTTGTGTTGTTATGATTTTTAGACTTTCTAGAGAAAAGAAAAGCCATTACGATACCCCTCCCACCCACCCCCCAAAAAGCCAAACCTCTTTTCAAAATAGCTTTGGAGAAATAAATTTTTGTCTTTCACATAGCTTGCATCACATGTAAAAGCACATCCATTAAGAAGGGCATTGTGGAGAATAATAGAGGAACACAAAAGGCTGAACAACCTTGACACTGCCCTTCAAAGTGCTTCCCAGAGCTCAGGTAACAGCCGGTGGGAGCAACCTGCTGTGCAAGGTGCCCACAAGTACTGGGAGGCAGGTATGGAATCGGTGGCCTGATAACACAGGAGCCCATGTGTTTACCATAAGCATACTGCCTGCTACTACCCACAAAAGCATGAAAGAGAGGGAGAGAGAGAGGGAGAGAAGGTGACGTACAACCATCTCCTGCAGGATTTTGGACTCTGCCGAGCACGGCGCATACCAGGCCTGTCTCCTTGCTACTTGTTGATGTCCCCATAAAGCCTCATAAATTACTTAAGGAAGGAGAAATCACCTCATCCATATGTAAAGACTTTAATTATCAGGCAGGCTGTCTCTGTACAAGGTACACTGTGTGGTAATTTAACTGACATTTAAATTCACTGAATTGAAAACGTTTATTGCTTTTCAGATATGTGTTTATTCCCGTCAGAGGTATGCTCAGTGCCTTTATCAGACTGGCCCACCTGAACTGATTCAGCTTAAAGAGAAGCAGGCTACTCTTGTAAGGCAGGAGAATCGTCACCCAGAAGTGGCCGAACACTGTAGGTTTCCCTGATGTAAAACATTCCTACTTACACAAGAAATGATGAAAATGAAGATAATGATTATTGCAATAGTAAAAACAGCCAACATTTGTTGGAGTTTTCTAAGGGCCAGGCATTCCTCAAAGTTCTATGATCCCCTTTTGATGGTTGCCAAACTAAGGTTCAAGAGGTAAAATGAAATGATTTGGCCAAGATTACTCAGGCAGTGAGTAAATCAAGAGTCATTACTCAGACCTAAGCAGTTGTGCTTGAGAGCTCACCCTCTCCTAATAAACACCCCCCACAACAACTTTTTCTCTGGTATTTTTACTATTTTAACAGCAAGGTCAAACTAGATTTTTTACCTGCTCTACTTTGATTCTGAAGGTTGCCTGTATGTTATTTGGCTAATACCTGATATGTCTCTTCTTGAATCAGAATTCTACAATATAAGTGATAGAATCAGATGTACCTGCCAGAATAAACCTGCCCCACCCAGGCAGGGTCAGGTTCATGACCTGCCCAGGAAGGGTCGGACTCATGTCCCTCCTAGGAAACAGGAATGCCTTTTTTGCTGGGCTCCCTGAGCCTTTAAATCCCCATCCGCCAGAACCCGTGTGTGGAATTCCTTTCTTGATTGGTGGAAATAATGACCACATGATGTCTATCGAACAGGATTCTGTTTTCCTTTGTTTTGTGCCTTGGAATAATCTTTCTTCCTTGGGTCCAGAACCTTTCATATGGTGCCACGTGACTTGGATGGGGAGAAGCCCCTTTGGGGGATTGAAAATATACGCCATTGAACCTCACCAAACGGATGCCTATTCCCACCAGACAGAGAAACCATGCACTCTCTGGCCTTGCCTAACATTCATCCATTTAGCACTGAGCTGAGCCCTTATCTACTTTTCTGCACTTCTTTCCTCTTTGCATTCCTCCTCTCCCTCCTCCCCCTCTTCTTCTCATGCTCGTGGGTATTCACATATAATCTCTCAGCTCCTTTTACCCTCCTGACTGGTGCTTGCAGGCAGAGGCCGAGTCCTCTCTCACCCCAGTTTTCCCCCCTCCAGCTGGTTAAGGTCGCGTGCTGAGGCCAGGCCCTCTTTGACCAAAGTCGTACATGGCGAGTCTGGGTAACCTCCCAGCGCCGGCCTGGCCAGCCCTACCATGGGGTTGGATCAGGTTTGGTCATTCAGTGAACAGGTTAGCCAGAAGAACCAAATGGGCGACCTGCCTGGATCCCCCTTCTGCTGCCAGAAGCTTTTTTTATCTATCAATTTTATCTATCAATAAAATCTATCTTGTCACTCACTAGTGGGGGCACCACATTCCTCCACAGTTGAGGCACATGTAGTGAGAAGAAGGTGGAGTCTGTCAGGTCAGGGCTGACGTGACCCAGCTGGTCTCCACCTTATAAAGGTCCCATATGACCTTTACCTCATGTTTTCCATTCTTGTTGTTTTGTAAACTTAGCTTTAACTTAAAAGCATATATCTTGAGTATTTTAGGGCAATTGATTTAGGAGATTAATTTTTAAATTAGAAATGTTGTTTTGGATTGTATTGTTTATTATGGGTCATGGGTTATGGCAATCACTGTTGTTTGAGATAAATGTTAGTTACTGTTATTTAAGATAAGGGTTAGTATGAGTCTTGCTTTAAACTTCTATATAGAAAACTGTGATTTTGGAAATGGAAGAACAAATAGTCTTGGAGAGGCTACTCTTATTGTTTCCAGAATTCCTGCCTTCAGACAAAGTTTGGGGTACCTAACCCCATCTCACGTGTTGGCTGACAGGGATAGATGGCTGGAACCTCTTGTCTAGTAACACAATGGCAGTTTTAAAATTAACTTCTCTTGACAGGCTGTGGCTGATTGTGACGTATTCTAAACCTGCATTCCAGCTCCACCCCTCTTTGCCCACCTGCAGGATAAGAAAAGCTGTACATAAACTACTCAACAGCAGGCTCAAATCAGCGACCTGCTTGAGATTCCCCTCCTTCTGCCAGAGGCTTTTTATCTCTCAATTTTATCTATCAATAAAATCTATCTTGTTGCTCATGAGCAGTGGTCTGTAGATTCATTCTTCAAATCTCCAAGACCAAGAACCCAGCAGAGAAAGAGATTCAGGCTACAGTAATAAATCTATAATGGCTAATATCATGTGTGATTTGCACATGAATGATATTCTTTCCATACCTAGAAGTTTGAAGATAGTTGCTTGAGAACATTAGGGCAAATATTAGATTTAGTTGTTAACAAACTCATCATAAAAATAAAAATTAATCTGGGAATAAACTCAATTATCATAACCCAAACTATGATTGTGTCAAGAGAGACATAAAATATAAGAATTATGTCTCTCTCTTAGAAGATGTCAACAGAGAAAAAGCCATATTCTAAAATAATTTAAAGTGGTTCATTCTGAGCCACATCTGAGGATCATGACAGGAGCCAGAACCAAGAAGCCTTGAGCAAGTGGGCTTGCTATGGGGGGAGGGGGTTACAGTGTAGTTTTATACATTCCAGGGAGTAGGAATCACAGATAAAGTCATAAATAAATACATAGAAGACATACATTGGCTTGGCCCCAAAAGGAGGCCAAGCAAAAGCAAGGCCATCTCAAAGCAAGGACTTACAGGTTATAGGTTGGTTTAAAGTTTCTTTAGTGTCAATTAATTGAAAGAGTTTAGGCTGTCTGATAGAGCAGGAGTTAGCAAAAAGGAATGCTGAATTAAGACAAAGATCTGTTGATCAGAGACAAACTACCGGACATATGCCCAGACCCAAGTGATTTGTTATATATATTGAGAACCTGCAGACATATTTGGCAGAGCCTTAGGTGTGTTAATGAGTCACATAAGACATCTCTAAGAAGGGAAGGGGGAATGGTGAGGGCTGTCTGATCTTCTTTCTCATGGCTAACTTTTAGGGGGCTTGGGGTCCCCTTAGCCAAGAGGGGATCCAGTCAGTTAGCCACTGGGGGAGGAGCTCTTAAGATTCTTTGAGTTCACAAAGATTAAAGATCTTATAAGAAATTTTGTTATTTTAAACATTTTATAAGCATCTAGTTGAAAGTATTCTAATCCACTTATTGTAAAACTTCTTCTGACCATTACTGGGTATTTGTCACTGTCCTTAGTGCTGAAAATATAAGGGTGAATTTACTTCTTCAGTAGAAAGTAAATAGGAATTCAGAGAGATTGTGACAGTACTCTGAGAGAGGCGTAAGTGAAAGGAAATACCTTGTTTGTCACTGAGCAATAGGGCAGGGATGCATTTAAAATCAATCCTATATCTAGTGATCTTTGAGATTTCAGGAATGAGAAGTTCATCCCTCAAGGAAGGCAGGCTTAGTTTATTCAGGCACAGATTAAGGAGTTAATTAATTGATGTACAAACTCAAGCAGATGAAAGACCTCATGTCATTTTAAGATGAAGTGGGTAGTTTAGTCTAAAACCTCAAATAATCACTTAAAATACTGGTATTTTAATACCAACTGAGTCTATAGTATCTTGCAAATTTGGGTGAAAAAGGAATAAAAAGAATAAAACTTGAGTTTTGCATAGAACAGTTAGTAATCTACAGTGCACACATACTGTTAGAAGTATTTCATCCTATTAGCACTAATAGCAATTTTTATAAACATTTGTGCTTCACATTGAAGGCAAAAAGAAGAATGCGATTCAGCTCCTACCCTCAAAGAGTTTATAGTGAATGTTAGAGACAAATATGTAAGTAAGAACTCCTAAAGTAAATATACAAAGGCTAAGTAAAGCAGCACACAGGAAACCATGGAAACAAAGGAAAAGTCATCTGTTCCACACTGGGTGGGGTCAGAGAAGCAAATCAAAGAAGGTGACAGTTTGTGGCAAACAGAAATTAATCAGCCTAGGGCAGGAAGAGAGCAGGGGAACCACTTCAACCACGACAGAGTGAAGAAAGAGGCAGGAAATCCTCATTTCCCTCTCCCAACAAACAAAACACAACAAAACAGGGAAAAAACTATAAAACTAAATAAAATTATTAAAAACACCTTTCAATTGTCAGGACTCCAGAAATAGACCAATGAGAAACACAAATAGAGAAGCATTTGCTTCTTGGGAGCTGCTGTGATTGGAGTGAGAGTAGCTGTGTCTTCCCTGGAGCAGCCCAGCACTGCCGCTCCACGGCACCCACCACGCTGGGTAGTGTGAACTGGACACATGGGCTGTGACAACGTGTGGCTTCACTGCCAAAGGGACTAACTTGCTTTGGAACAGAAAGGATAAGCTCACACCTACCGGCACTATTATTAACAATAGTAATCTCAAGGGGAAATGAGTAGGGAGAGCCTGCAGTAAGCCACCGAAGAAACAGACATGCCCTCCAACCATCCTTTTTGCTGACAGGAAGGTTGCAGAGCCCTGGAGTAGGTGAGCACTCCACACATGCCCAACTCATTGGGAGGCAGTGATCATTCATGTAGCCCTGGAAGGGTGAGGCAGAAAAGAAAATCGGGGTCAGTGTTGAAACCTTCCAGCAAATGGAATATGGTCTGTAATTCACACGGACACTTCTGTGGGTAGCAAATGGAACCCTACTGGCCAGAAAAAAAATAAAAAAGATTACACACAGAGAGATCAGAGGCTGCACACTACTGGGCAGAAGATTTTTTTTTTTCAGATTAAGTCCAATTACTATAATGCAGAAAGCAATCAGTCAACCACCAAGAAAAGACAGATAACAAAGACATTATTTAAAAACAAAACCTCAAAAACATTAATACTTAAGAAAAAAATAAAAACTCAAGGGCTTCTACAATATAACATACGAAATTACTAGTTTTTAGAAAAAATTTACGGTAAAATGGGAAAGTGTGGTTTATATCCAGGAATTAAAAAAATAAATAAATAAACATGATAGGTGGAGGCTCGGGAACTGCTGAGGTGTTAGAACCCAAGTGGAGACATCTCCCACCTAGCAGCAGCATTAATAGAGTGATCCCACTGGGGTCAAATTTCAGAGAGACACCTCCCCAATTCTTTGGACTGCTGGAAGGAGCTAGATCTCACATTGTAGGGATACCAGAGGAGCAAAGCAGCTGGGCCGAAGCACAGTCTCTGAAGGCAAAAAACATTGGCTCCTTTGTTAACCTCTAGTTTTGAGCGAGCTCAGGTGAAACACACTCCAGTTTCTATTGAGCACCCAAGGTAATCAGACTTCAACTCCCCCAGCTGGCTGGTGGCAGAACGTGATCACCTGTCCGATGAGGCATTGACTTTCCTCTGACTCTCGCAGGCTCGAATCCCTGGTGCATCTTCTCATTGGAGGAAACTGGAACACAGCCTCATGGGGCTACCAATGTCTGGGTGTGACAGAGGTGCAAGATGGGTAAAGAGGGACCAGCCCCCCCTGGACTAATTGGCTGGGCAGGCCTTTCTGACTCCACAGAGCACCAGAGTAAGCTACACTTGAACTGTCAGTGGAATACCCACTGCATAGATGCTGAAGACCTTTTGAACTCTCCCTCCTGATTGGTGCTTGTGTTGACCAGGACAATTGGTTTGGAATTCTTGACCTAGGCTGATCACCTGGGGACCCACTAAGGTTGTACCCTAGTTGAGTTGTTGTTGGAGTGTGGGATTCTCTCCTTCCAGTTGTTGCCTATGGGGCAGTGGGGTGTCTTAGTTGCTTATATATCTCTACAGCTGAGATTTCAGCCCAAAGCCATTGATTCAGTAGGATTGTACAGAGACTAGCTGAATACAGATCAGAGCCATCTAGCCCCACCACACCAAGCAGTTCCCCAGAGTTTCAGTCTGTAGTACTGATTGGGACCTTTGTAAAGCTCTAGGAGAAAAGCTGAAATCACCAGTCCCAGTTCTTTGGTAAAGGAATGGTTAACTACAACTCCAGGAGCCCTCAATTCAATTTCACCTTACTGGCTCTCTAGGCAAATGGTGAAAAATAATCATGGGGCAGAATCAGCAAAAAAACTCTGGCAACACGAATAATCAGAGTAGATCAACTCCCCCAAGGAATGACAAATGATACAAAACAAAAGATCCCATTCATAAACAAATGGCTGAAATTTCAGAATTTGGATTGCAGATAAGATTAACAGAATGGCGGTAAAGTTGTAATCAGCAATTCAAGGAGCAGATTAAAAGTTGTAAGAATTCAATGAATTCAAAGACAAAATCACCAAAGATTTTGACATATTGAAGCAAGAACATACAGCACTCAAAGATAAGAGAAATACAGTAGACTCACTCAGTAACAGAATGGAACAGCCAGAAGAAAGGATCTCTGACATTGAAGACAAAATTTTTGAATACTTCCAAATGCTCAAAGAGGAAGAGAAGTAGAAAGCAACATCAGACCATTCCCTGAGAGAATTGTGGGACCACTCCAAAAGAGCAAAACATTTGCCTTATAGGAATCCCTGAAGGAGAAGAGATTGCTTCAAAAGGCCCAGATGCTCTACTCCACGAGATAATCAAGAAGAATGTCCCAAACATGGCAAGTGATTCTGATTTTCAGATAGCAGAGAGTTTCAGAACCCCAGCCCAACTCAATCCAAATAAAACAGCTCCTAGACACGTTATAATTAACTTCACCAAAGTTAATTGGTGAAGAACTCTCTGCTGAAACTTTTCAAGTTAGAAGAGGACGGTCATTGACCTTTAAGTTCCTAAAGGATCCTGCATCCAGCTAAACTGAGTTTCATTTATGATGGAGAAATTAAATACTTTAATGACTTTCACATGTTGAAGAAATTTGCCATAACTAACCCAGCTCTCCTGGATATCCTCAGACCTACCACAATGACCAGCACAATGCTCTAGCACCAAAGTAAACTCATTCAGAAACTTGTGATCAAATTCCAACTTCCACAGTGGTAACAGGATTAAAAATGTCCACTAGACTTTTGAAAAACTTGGTACCCAAAATACTGCCAGACTTACCAATACTCTCAATTAATGTAAATGGCTTAAATTGCCTTCTAAAGAGGCACAGGTTGGTTGACTGGATACAAAAACTCAGGCCAGATATCTGTTGAGTACAAGAATCTCATCTTACCTTAAAATACAAATGTACACTCAGGGTGAAGGGATGGTCAACTATAATTCAGGCAAATGAAAATCAGAAAAAAACAGGTGTTGCAATTTTATTCACAGATAACAAAAGTAAGGAAAGATAAGGATAGTCACTTCAAATTTGTTAAGGGTAAAACTCAACATGATGAGATTTCAATTATTAACATTTATGCACCCAACCAGAATGCACCTCAATTTATAAAAGAGACTCTAACAGACATGAGCAACTTGATTTCCTCCAGCAACTTAATAGCTAGAGATTTTACCACCCCTTTGCAGTGTTGGATAGATCTTCCAATAAGCAACTAAGCAAAGAAATTTTTGACTTAACCTTAACCATTCAAACAGTTGATTTAACAGACATCTACAGAACATTTCATCCTAACAAAACTGAATACACATTCTTCTCATCAGCCCATGGAACATACTCCAAAATTGATCACATCTCAGGTCACAAATCTAACCTCAGCAAATTTAAAAGAATAGAAATGAGTCCTTGCATCTTCTCAAACCATTATAGAATAAAAGTGGAACTCCATAACAACAGGAATCTGCATACTCATACAAAAATATGAAAGCTAAATAACCTTATGCTGAATAATAGCTGGGTCACAGATGAGATAAGAAGGAAATTACCAAATTTTTGGAACAAAACGACAATGAAGACATGAATTATCAGAACCTCTGAAATACTGCGAAGGCAGTCCTAAGAGGGAAATTTATAGCACTTCAAGCCTTCCTCAAAAGAACAGAAAGAGACAAAGTTAACAACTTAATGGGACATCTCAAGCAACTGGAAAAGGAAGAACATTCTAATTCCAAACCCAGCAGAAGAAAGGAAATACCAAAATTAGAGCAGAATTAAATGAAATTGAAAACAAAAGGATTATACAACAGATCAATAAATCAAAAACTTGGTTTTTTGAAAAGGTCAATGAAATAGGTCCTGCTAACCTAACCAGGGAAAAGAGAGTAACATTTCTAATTTCATCAATCAGAAATGGTAAAGATGAAATAATAACAGACTCCTCAGAAATTCAAAAAAATCCTTAATGAATATTACAAAAATCTCTATTCTGAGAAATACAAAAATCTGAAGGAAATGGACCAATACTTAGTACCACTCTACCTTTCTAGACTTAGTCAGAATGAAGTGGAAATGTTGAATATGCCTATATCAAGTTCTGAAATAACATCAACTATACAAAATCTCCCTAAAAAGAAAGGCCCAGGACCAGATGGCTTCATATCAGAATTCTACCAAACACTTAAAGAGGAACTAATACGTATATTACCCAACCTTTTCCAAAATACAGAAAAAGAAGGAATACTACCCAACACATTCTATGAAGCAAACATCACTTTGATCCCCAAACCAGGAAAAGACCCAACAAGAAAAGAAAATTATAGACCAATATCACTAATGAATATTGATGCAAAAATATTCAACACGATCCTAGCAAACAGAATCCAGCAACACATCAAACAAATTATACACCATGACCAAGTGGGTTTTATCCCACGGTCTCAAGGCTGGTTCAATATACGTAAATCTGTAAATATAATTCAGCACATAAACAAATTCAAAAACAAAGACCATATGATTCTCTCAATTGATTCAGAAAAAGCTTTTGATAATATCCAGCATCCTTTCATAATCAGAACGCTCAAGAAAATGGGTATAGAAGGGACATTTCTTAACTGATAGAGGCCATCTACAGCAAACCCACAGCCAATATCATATTGAGTGGAGTTAAATTGAAATCATTTCCTCTCAGATAAGGTACCAGGCAAGTTTTTCCATTGTCTCTACTGCTCTTTAACATTGTAATGGAAGTCTTAGACATCACCATAAGGCAAGAAAAGGTGATCAAGAGTATCCACATAGGGTCAGAAGAGATCAAACTTTCACTCTTCACAGATGATATGATTGTATATCTGGAAAATACCAGGGATTCTACTACAAAACATTCCAGAAGTGATCAAGGAATATAGCAGTGTCTCAGGCTACAAAATCAATACCCACTAATCTGTATGGTATATAGATTGTATATCTGGAAAACACCAGGGGTACTACTACAAAACATTCCAGAAGTGATCAAGGAATATAGCAGTGTATCGGGCTACAAAATCAACACCCATAAATCTGTAGTCTTTATATATACCAACAATAGCCAAACAGTAGAGAACACTATTCCTTTCACAGTAGGGACAAAGAAGATGAAATAATTGGGAGTTTACCTAACTAGGGATGCAAAAGTTCTCTATAAAGAGAACTATGAAACTTTAAGAAAAAAAATAGCTGAAGAAGTCAACAAATGGAAAAACATACCATGCTCATGGCTGGGAAGAATCAACATTGTTAAAATCTCCATACTACCCAAAGCAATATATAATTTTAATGCAATCTCTATTAAAGCTCCATTATCATATTTTAAAGATCTTGAAAAAATAATACTTCATTTTATATGGAATAAGAAAAAATCTCAAATAGCCAAAACTCACTCAGAAATGAAAGCAAAGCAGGAGGAATCACGCTACCAGAACTGAGACTGTACTCTAAATCGATAGTGATCAAAACAGCACAGTACTGGCATAAAAACAGAGAAATAGATGTTTGGAACAGAATAGAGAACCAACAGATGAATCCAGCTACTTACCATTATTTGATCTTTGACAAGCCAATTAAAAACATTCAGTGGGGAAAAGACTCCCTATTTAACAAATGGTACTGGGTAAACTGGCTGGCGACCTGTAGGAGACTGAAACTGGACCCACACCTCTCACCATTGATAGACTCTCACTGGATTAAAGATTTAAACTTAAGACATGAAACTATCAAAATACTAGAAAAAAGTGCAGGGAAATCTCTTGAAAGAATTGGCTTGGGAGAATATTTTATGAGGAGGACTCCCCAGGCAATTGAAGCAGTATCAAAAATACACTACTGGGACCTGATCAAACTGAAAAGCTTCCGCACAGCCAAGAACATAGTAAGTATAGCAAGTGGACAGCCCTCAGAATGGGAGAAAATATTTTCAGGTTATGCCTCTGACAAAGGTTTAATAACCAGAATCCACAGAGAACTCAAACGTATGAGCAAGAAAAGAACAAGTGATCCCATCTCAGGGTGGACAAAGGACTTGAAGAGAAACTTCTCTAAAGAAAAAAGGTGCACGACCTACAGACACATGAAAAAATGCTCATCATCCTTAATCATCAGAGAAATGCAAATCAAAACTATTTGAGATATCACCTAACTCCAGTAAGATTATCCCACGTAACAAAATCCCAAAACCAGAGATGTTGGCATGGATGTGGAGAAAAGGGAACACTTCTACACTACTGGTGGGAATGCAAACTATACTTTCTTTTTGGAAAAATGTTTGTAGATCACTTAGGGATCTAAAAATAGACCTAGCATTCAATCTTACAATTCCTCTACTAGGTATATATCCAGAAAACCAAAGATCACATTATTTCAAAGACATCTGTACCAGAATTTTTAGTGCAGCCCAATTCATAATTGCTAAGTCATGGAAGAAGCCCAAGTGCCCATCGACCCATGAATGGATTAATAAATTGTAGTATATGTACACCATGTAATATTATGGAGCCTTAAAGAAAGATGGAGACTTTACCTCTTTCATGTTTACATGGATGGAGCTGGAACATATTCTTCTTAACAAAGTATCTTAAGAATGGAAGGAAAAGTACCCAATGTACACAGCCCTACTATGAAATCAATTTATAGCTTTCATATGAAAGCTATAACCCAATTATAGCCCAAGAATATGGGGAAAGGAGAGAGGGAAGGGAGGGGAGGGGATGGATAGGTGGAGGGAGGGGAATTGCTGGGACCACACCTTTGGTGCATCTTACAAGAGTATATGTGAAATTTACTAAATGTAGAATATAAATGTCTTAACACAGTAACTAAGAAGATGATGTGAAGGCTATGTTAACCAGTTTGATGAAAATATTTCAAATTGTATATAAAATAGCACATTGTTCCCCATGACTGCATTAATGTACACAGCTATGATTATAAAAAAAAAATTCAGAATTGATTTTCTTTAAAAATAAATGTAGTTGTGATATTTATCATAAAAAAAGCTAAGAACATGAATGGATTATTTACATAAGAAATATAAATGAATATGAATGTTCAATTATGCTAACTATAAAGATATTTTTGGAACATGTAGGTATCTTTCACCTTTAGAATCCAACCACTAATTGATTAATTGATTCTCCAGAAAATTAGTAATATCCAAGGTCTATTAAACTAGAAGATACTGAGCACAGGAAGGTAGACACTCTTCCATAAACTCTCTATGAGAGTGTAAATTGACACAATGATTCTGAAAATGTGAGATATTCTGGCAATATGTAGAAATATGAGTCAAAAGAGGCAAAAAGTGTTCAGACATGTACTTAAGGATTAATATTAGCAACCCAATCCAAGTTTTCAGTAAAATTTGGCAACTCATAATACACCATAAACTAGCATTTAAAATTTAATATCGGAGGCGGAGGAAGATGGCGGCGGAGATGATCCTATAGCCCATCTCTCCCAGGTCAGCAGGTGAGAGGGTGGGAGCTCTGGATCTTTCCCCGTGTGAACTATTGGAGTGGATGGGCAACTGGTGAGACACAGAGATCGGGAGGATTGGCGC
>CAUYON010036035.1:0-90593 GCA_963573935.1 Arctocebus calabarensis
AAAATGGAGACTTTACAGCCTTTGTATTAACCTGGATGGAAGTGGGACACATTATTCTTAGTAAAGCATCTCAAGAATGGAGAAGCATGAATCCCATGTACTCAAGTTTGATATGAGGACAATTAATGACAATTATTGACATGGTGGGGGTGAGGGAAGGGGAGAGTAGAGAGAGAAAGAATGAGGGAGGGTAGGGAAAGGAAGAGCAGAGAGAGGGAAGGAGCGAGGGGGGTGGGTCTTGGTATGTGCCACACCTTTTGGGGGCAAAACATGATTGTAAAAGGGACTTTACCCAACAAATGCAACCAGTGTAACATGGTTTCTTGTACCCTCAATGAATCCCCAACAATAAAAAATAATAATAATAATAAAGACAATAAAATTAAAACAAACAAACAAAAAAAGAACTTACAGTGAGGCAAAGACAGTCCAGGCAGACAGAAGGCAGACTTTGGCCAGAGGAAACAGAAGCATGCTTTTAACTGAAACCTTGCTTAGTGATGGGAATATGTTCTGAGAAATGAGTTATTAAGTGATTTTATTACTGTGTGAACGCCACGGAGAGGCCTTATACAAACATAGGTGATGTAGCCTAACCGTACACTTAGGCTATCTTGTTTCTAGGCCACAAACCTGTCCAGGGGGGTCCAACCTGCAGCCCCTGGGCCCCAGGTAGATTATTTGAGTCTTCTCTTTCTTATCTGTGGTACTGAATATCTTGAAAATTATGCGTGGGCCTTTTTCATCTTACTTATTAGCTTTTGTTATTGTTTGTACTTTTAATGTGTGGCCCACGACAACTCTTATTCTTCCAATGGGTAGCAGAAAAACAAAAAATTGGACACGCCTGTGAGTGTAAGCATCTTGCTGTACTGAACTCTGGAGGCAATTATAACACAGTGGAAGTGTCTGTGCACCCAAACACGGCTAAACATAAAAAGGGAATAGTAAAAGATGCTGTATTGTTATCTTAGGAAGCCACCATTCTATCAATAGATGCTATCCACAGGACTGCAGTTGTATCTGGCTTGAGCCAGAGGTGGAAGTGTAGAGAAACAAACCTGGAAAGATGAGTCCCACACACATCACAAAAAACTCGTGTGCCACCTCAGGAAGCTTGGACTTTACCCAGAGGTTTGGGAGACACTGGAGGAAAAATGGTCACTTGTGATGCTAACTCTTATATTGTTACGGTAGTAATTGTTTATAGCTGGTTGCAAAGGGTGAAATATTTAAAGTATCCTGTATTAGTTTGTTAGGGTTGCTGTAAAAAAAAATGCTACAGATTGGTTGGCTCAAACGACATAGATTCATTTCCTCACAGTTGTGGAGGCTGGAAGTCCAAGATCAAGGCATCTGCCAGACTGGTTTCTCCTGAGATGGCCTTTCCTTGGCTCTTGCTGAAGGCTGCCTTCTTTCTCTCTGTGTCCCCATGTGTTCTCCCGCAGTGAGCGCACATTCCTGTCATCTCTCTGTGTGTCCAAATTCCCTCTTCTTAGAAAGACCATGGTCATACTGGGTTAGGGCCCACCCTAACAGCTGCATTTTAACTCAAAATGGACCTATCTCCAAATATAGTCACATTCTGAGGTGCTGGGGAGTAGGAAGGACTTCAACAAATAAATCCAAGAGGTCATAATTCAGCCCTTACCAGGGCTGATCCAGTATCATTCCTGCATGGCTGATTAAGAAAATGGATAAAGCTATCCTTAACTTATACGTCAAGAAAACACTGACTTGGACTTGAGGCAGGTAGTTCAACAATTACTACTTGGCCCAGAGCTTAACAATGTATATAATTTGGATTTTAACTTGTTTATTTATTCACAGTCTCACTACATTGCCCCCAGGCTGGCCTCACATTCCTGGCCTCAAGCGATCCTCCCACCTCAGCCTCCCAAGTAGCTGGGGCTATAGGTGTGCATCACCAGAAAAACAAGCATGTATATATTTTCAAAAGTATTTGCCTCTCATATGCAAAATAAACTTCACATTCACTCTTTAACTGTTAGCAAAGAAGGATAGTTAGAGGTGACTATAAGTAAAACCTCTCAGAGTAGGCAGAAGTTCGCCTATATGACCTTAGGGGGCTCTGAGTTACAAGTGTTTGTTCCCTGAGGCTTATTAAAGGCCACTTTTCAGTAATAAATCCACAATCTATTTGACCTCAGAGAGATGCACACAGGGAAAACTGAGAAACAGAGACGAGGGCCACAGTGTAACTCAGAGGAAGAATAAGGAACTGAGAGTCTGCTTTAGCCCAACACCCCATGTGATAAATCACTTTGCCTATAACAGGTTCAGAGTTTTGTCAACTTTCTATTCACACTGTTGTGCATTGTAAATGTACTGTAAAACTATAGAGTGAAAAGTATGTATTTAAATGGTTTTATCTTTCTTAGCTAGCCATCCAGATATTATTTATGCAGTTTGCATTATAATGCTACAGTTAAGTTTGCATAATATTTTCTGTAACTACCTACTTTTGCATGGTTATAGCGATCGATAAAACTCCCTTGGGACAGAATTTTTTTCACCTTGGTCTCAGTTCAGAAGTAAACTTTTTTTTGTAACAACAAATGATGACGTTCCAGATATTTTTGAAGTTATGTGAATGTGAAAGGAAGGAGGATTTTTGCTGCAGTGAATATTTTGTTACCTTTTGTCCAAACACCACAAATCAAAAAGAGCTGAACAAAAAGGCATCAAGCAAGGCAATGTAATAGATTTCACTGAAGACTGCCCACATTGCCAGATTTAACTAAATTAGGTTTGCATTCACATGCTTATCAGTATTTAAAAATACCCTGAGTGTAACAACAGAAAATGTCAGGAACTTGAAAAGCAAAAATATGCATGTGGCGTTTTCCAGATCTCATGAAAGCACAGCAACTAAACAAACTTAATTATGTGATCAGGCAGCAGTTACTTAACCTCCCTGGACTTCCGTTTCCTCAATTATAAAATGAGAGGGTTGGACTACATGATCTCCAAGGTTTATTCCAGCTCTAAGAGTCTCTGTTTGGATTCTGGATTGAAATCAATAACTTGCTTTTGAAACCACCCTGGAAACACTGTTAACTCAGATGGGCAGCCGAACTTGGCAGGCAGAAACGGAGCAACTAAGATCCTCACTTTCCATCAGAGAGCAAGAATTCCTTACACTCTTCTGCAAAGATTTCTCGGTTTTGATAAGTTAGAAGAGAAAATTACACTTGAATCCTAATGGTCATTATCTTTTCCTAAACCCCAGAAAAACCAAGTGTGTCAATCACATGATTCATTTAAGGGAATTTTGTGATTTTGATGGCCCCCTTGGTGCTGGGTGTTGAGAGGGGTGCAGAGGATGCCGAGAGACATAAGCCCCCTGATTTCAAAGGACTCTGCAGTCTGTTGCAGATTTCAATTTTGCGGCTAAGAGTCTCCTGGAAAATGCTTCCTTCAGGCATAACACTTGTCAGGCATGAACAACAGTGTTGTAACCTATTCTGGCAACCACAACTTGGCTAACTAACACAACCATGCTCCTCTTCATCTCTACTGAAATGATTTTGAGTAAATGGCCTTAAATCACGTGGAGAGTCTAAATGTGTCAGTTTGGGTGATTAGGTAATAGATGTGGTCAAGTAGCAGCTATCTACCTGTCTGGGTGTCCACCAGTGCACATCTTACTAAGAACAGGCAGCTGGGTTGTGGGGTTGCCACAGGCTTGATGCTGGGGACTCTGAGAATCATTTCTCTTATGGCTAGGCTGTGTGTTTCAGGGAAGTCAGTGGACAACTATGCTATGTTGCCATTTTTGCCCTGGACAAAGTAATTTCTAAAGTCCCCCGTAGATCTAAAAGTCTAGAACTTTACAGTCTCTCTAGGTTAATCCTGGGTATAGCTGGAAGTTGAAGCAACTGAGACTTTAGGTTTCCTCTTAACCTTATGTAAACCATATGTTTACATATGCTTTTCTAAACTGTGTAGCTAATTCCTAAATTTGGAAGAATGAAAACATTTGTGTCTATCGCTATTTCTATGTATGGTGTAGTAAGAACCTGATTAATTCAATTCTTGACAATTTTGAATTTAGCTGTAACTTGGATAAGGGCCAACTTGATATTTACCCTATGTACAAAAAAAAAGAAAAAAAGCTTACATTGTAAGAGAATAGGTAATAATAAAGATTATAAGGAGAATGTTTAACCTACTTAAGACAGAAATGAGTCTTAAAAACTCAAGAACTCAAGAGACTCAAATCTAAATAAACAATTGATATGTTATAAATTCTCCTCATATAAGTAGCTCCCCAAGGGTGTTTATTTACTAACTATTTGAGTCAAGTTTGAATTGCAGTTTACTTTCAAATATATCACATGCAGTGTATATTTACTACTATGCTTCAATTCAGATTCTCTTCAATTCAGGCAGCTGTTTGCCCAAATTAGTTTAAATTAGGGAAAGTCTATTGTATTCATAAACTTCATCTAAACAGCAGAAATGATGACTATAAAATTTGTCTTAGGTTTGCTGGAACTCTGCAGAGGAACTTCTAGTCTGAGATTCATAAAGAATGAACACGGAATGATTAATGGCCATTACTGATTTCTTACAGCTGTAACTTATCAGAATATGTATACTCTAATACTGTGCCCATGGTAATTATCTCATTACTATGAAGTGTCACACAAATACATTATGCGAAGTACGTGTGGAATCACATTTAGCAATTTCTTTTTTATGTTTTAAACCCGAAGCTTGGTGTTATCTAATAGCTGGAGCTTTGCATGGGAGTCTGGGGCTAAGCATGGGGGTCCTGAACCTGGATTCTAGGTCCTTGGCCGAAGTGGAATCAGCTTGGTAACTCTGGTCACTCTTTTAAACTTTTTAGTACTTTAATTCTTAATTTGAAAACTCACGTATTCTTGTCTGACCCCTACTGTACATCATGGAAAGGATTTGTCTTTAAAGATTAAGTCCATAAAACAGTTGGTCACCATGAGGAAAGGCATTAAGGAAATTATTCAGCCTGCTGCAGCAGTGACTTCCCTAACTGCATGAATATTTAACGAACAGGTACACATAATACTTGACATTTCTAGGGAGCTTTTCATGCAGGCGTCTCAACCATGCTAAAAGAGATGCATGGCGACAATGATCAAAGATCTGGGCTGCATCAGCTCATCAGCCAGACAGGGTAGAGACAGCACAGCTTTGTTTTTAATGGCATAGTGTAGTGGTTTAGCCAAATATGGTCATCGAACACACCTAAAGATACAGCCTTAGAAATAAGGCAGGGTCTCCTTGAGCGTCATCATACACATGTACATACAGTGAGGTTGCGTCAACAATGTAAATACGAATACCCCTATGAAAGAGAATACGTGGTTGAAAACGGGCCCTGTTAATCACCTGCAAGGAGTCAGCAAAGAAATAAAGAACCAGTGTCTGTGAGAGATCAAAACAAAACATCATCAACAAATTAGGACAAAATGAAAAAGAGTTATTTATGTTCAGATTTGCAGTGTTAATTGCAGCTTTGAGATAAGAAGTGAGAGAGCCTTACATTAGTATCTGAGTAATTCACAAGGACTCTGAGAGATGGTTCCTCCGTCACCCAGCAGCACCAACCTCACCTGGAAACTTAGACACGAAAACTATTGGCCAGTCCCCAGGTGATCTGAGTCAGAATCTCTGAAGGTGCCGTCCAGCATGCAGTGATTTCACAAGCCCTCTGAATGACTGTGATGAATTTGAGAATCTTTGCTCAAGGACAGTGAAGTCTCCCCAACACAAGGTGCTGAGGAGAAAGAAATGTGCCTCATCCACCCTGCTCAGTGCTTTAGTCCAGTGATTTTCAATCCTATGCTGGTGTGCCGTGAAAGGATCTTAGGTGTGCCATGAACATGTTTAAATGCCATTAATTAAATTATTTTCAATAGAAGTTCAAAGCATAGTAAGTATATTCTTTTCCTTTAACTCTTTTCTTTTGATCCACATCACTTAAGTGTACCGCAGAAGTTTAACTGTAGGTTCAAGTGTGCCGTGAGATAAAAAAGGTTGAAACACTGGTCTAGTCATGAGCTGAAGGCAGCTACTAAGTACTTGACATGTGGCCAGTGCCACTAGGTGCTGGCTTTTTAATTTTATTAATTTTAATTCAATCCAAAATGGCTAAACATAACTGGTGGCTACTATACTGGAAAGCAGAGTTCTAGAATTGTGCTATAAACAAATGCCAGGTTTTTAGTTGGTGAACCAAAGCCAATGGTGAGGAATAGAGATGCTTGATGTGACTCTTGCTTGGAGAAGCAGGAAGGAAAGACCTCAGAGCTTGTGTCATGAGGGGAAGTAAAGTATGTTTCGGAAAAGGAAGCTCTGAGTGGGTTTGAAAAAGAAAGGAAGTCAGGGGCGGCGCCTGTGGCTCAAGGAGTAGGGCGCTGGCCCCATATACCAGATGCAGGGGGTTAAAACCTGGCTCCAGCGAAAAACTGCTAAAAAAAAAAAAAAAAAAAAAAGAAAGGAAGGAAGGAAGGAAGTCAGGGAGCAGGACAGGGTGACACTAGGAAGGAGGGACAAGTGAGAATTGTGCTGGACTAGTATAAGATGTACGATATAGGCCATATATATGTATATAATTGTAAAATATCAATAACATAAAATTTACCTTCTTAACCATTTTTTTTGAGACAGGGTCTCACTCTCTTGCTCTGGGTTGAGTGCTGTGGTGTCATCATATCTCACAGCAGCCTCAGACTTCTGGGCTTAAGCAATCCTCCAGCGTCAGCCTCAGGACTACAGGTACCTCCCACAATGCCCACCTAGTTTTTCTATTTTTAGAAATAGATGAGGTCTCACTCATTCAGGCTGGTCTTGAACTCCTGAGCTCAAGCAAGCCATTCCCCTGGGCCTCCCAGAGTGCTAGGATTACAGGTGTGAGCCACCATGCCTGGCCCATCTTAACCATTTTAAGGGCATAGTTCGGTAGCATTAAACAGACATCAAATGCATTCACATTATTGTATAACTATCTCCATCCTCTCTCTCCAGAACTCTTTCCATCTGCCACACTGCAACTCTGTACTTACTAAATATCCTTCCCAACTCCCCAGCCTCTGAAAGTCAGCATTCTACTTTCTGTTTCTATGAATTTAACTATTCTAGGTACCTTGCATAAGTGGAATCATACAGTGTTTGTCTTTTATGACTGGAATATTTCCTTTAGCATAATGTCTTCAGGGTTCATCCATGTCGTAACATATCATAATTTCTTTCCTTTGTGTATGATTGAATAATATTCATGGTATGTTGTTAAGGTCTAAATGTTTGTGTCCTCACCAAAATTCATACGTTGATATTCTAACTCCTGAGTTGATAGTTGTAGGAGGTGGAGACCTTGGGATGTAAGTCATAAGGGCTCTGCCCTCAAGGATGGGATTAGTGTTCTTACAAAAGAGACCCCAAAGAGCTCCCTCTTTCCTCCCCTCATGAGAGGACACGGCAAGAAGACTGCTGTCTATGATCCAGGAAGCAGACCCTCACTAGACACTGAATCTGCCAGCACCTTGATCTTGAATTTCCCAGCCTCTGGAACTGTAAGAAATACATTTCTGTTGTTTATAAGCCACTCAGTCTATGGCTCCCTGTTATAGCAGCCCAAACAGACCAAGACATATGCATATACCACATTTTGTTTATCATTTACCCACTGCTTCCACATTTTGGCTACTATAAATAATGCTGCTAATGAACTTGGACATATAAATATCTCTTCTAGATCCTGTTTCAATTCTTTTGGGTGTATACCCAGAAATGGAATTATTGATCATACAGTATTTTTATTTTTAATTTTTTGAGAAAATGACATATTGTTTTCCGTTGCAGCTGCATCACTTTACATTTCCATCCAGATATTTGTTTTTGAAATAATGAAAAATGCCACATCAAAGCCATCAAAAGGATGATTAAAAAAACAAATACCTCTTAGGGGTGGAACACTATTAATAGAGGGACTTCACCCAGCAAACATAAGCAGTATAACCTGACTCATCGTACCCTCAATGATTCCTCAACAATAGAAAAAAAGAACAAATATGGGGAAGAGAGATGTTGGGATGAAAGTGGTGGAGGTAGAGATGAAGCAGTTTGGTTGTGATAGTCTCCATTTACTCAACGACCTTGACACAAGGTTATCACTTCCAAGGAAGAACACTGCTGAAGGGGAAAAAACAAGGGCTTGAGGACAGAAGTGAATGACTATTTTGTAGAGCCAGTCCATCAGGAGAGGACAGGGAGACATTTCGATGGCACAGAAGCAGAGGGATGGCTACCGTTGTGAGTTGAATTGCATCCCTCTGCACTGCAAGTGATAGACTAAAGTCCTGAACCACAGTCCCTCACAACATGACTTTATTTAGAAATAGAGTCTTTGTAGAGGAAATTAGTTCAAGCGAGGTCATACTGGAGTACAGAGAGCCCCAAATCCAACATGGCCGATAGCCCCTTAGGAGAAGACAGACACATGAAGACACACAGGAGGGTGTCATGTAATGACAGAGGCAGAGCCTGGAGTGATGCAGCTACAAGATAAGGAATGTCAAAGACTGCTGACACACTGCTGGAGACCAAGAGCAGGCAGGGAAGGAGTCCATGCAGAGTCTCAGAGGAAGCATGGCTGTGCTAACACCTTGATTTCAAACTGGCAGCATCAGGACTGGCAGACAAAATATTAGGATTTCTAGTGTTTTAAGCCACCCAATCTTTGTTATGACCTTAGGAACTAATATAGCCACAGAGCATGAATCTGCGGTAGATGGTCTTGGTGTGAGGACTCGGGATGGGAGCAGTGGCTCACACCTGTAATCCTGGCCCCCTGGGAGTCTCCAGTGCATGGATTGCTTGAGTTTAGGAGTTCAAGACCAGCCTGAGCAAGTGTGAGCCCACATCTCTACTAAAAAATAGAAAAAATTAGCCAGGCATCATGGTGGGCACCTATAGTCCCAGCTACTTGAGAGGTGAGGCAGAAGGATTGTTCAAGCCCCAAGAGTTTGAAGTTGCTGTGAGCTACGATGATGCCATAGCACTCTATCCAGGGTGAGAGAGTAAGACTCTGTCTCAAAATAATAATAATAATGATGATGATAATAATAATGATAATGATAATAATCTGTTATAGATCAAGGTTATACCAGGCTAAGGCCAGAGTGAGTATTTCCTTTTTTCTTTTTTTATTATTGAATCATAGCTGAGTACATTAGTGCAATCAAGGGGTACAATGTGCTAGTTTCATATACAATCTGAAACATTTTCATCAAACTGTTTGACATAGCCATCAAGTCATTTGCTTAGTTATTGTATGAAGACATTGTATTCTGCATTTAGTAAGTTTTGCCTGAACCCGTCTAAGATGTACCATAGATGTGGCCCCACCATTTACCCTCCCTCCACCCATCCTGCCCCCTCCCCTCGCCTCCCTTGCCACTTTCTCCATATTCTTATGCTATAATTGGGTCATAGCCTTCATATGAAAGCTATACATTAGCTTCATAAGAGTGAGTATTTCCATGTTACTGTTTATGCCTCCTATGAGCAATATGCTTTCTGACACACAATGACAGGTAATGAGCCAATGTAATATATATTTTGAATCGTAGTCCTTATTAAAAGATTTTCTTCTGTCTGTCTTTTCTAGGCATGCATGTAAACATACTGCATTGTATGATTCTAAGAACTAGGAGGAAAAAGTCTCAGTATCCCGGGACAGAGTAGATGTGTATAAGCAATGTCTTCATACTGTTGTTACCTGGAAGTTCAAGATTGTATTTCACCTACATTTGTCCCCTGAATTTTTTTTCCTGAGTTATAATCGTTTGAGTATGGCTCTTACTTCACCTATAAAAGTCAAAGGCCTTTCTAATTTTTGAAATTTTAAAGTCTGCCTGCTTTCACTGACTTTGCCAATGACTTCTGGAAAACAGTAGCACAACGATTTTCGTACTTTTACACTCGAGTGTCATGGGGAGAAAGTCAGTGTTAATGGTCTGGTGATGAGTGTGAACAGATTTAAGAGAAAGCTGTCTGGTTAGGAACTCCTTAGGCGGACATGCACTCAAAGCTAAAGGGCCAAAGGCCAGTGGGGGGAGTCAGAGAGCTCAATTCTTTATAACTTCTCAACAGAAGAGTATGGCAGGTGCCCCTTGGAAGGGGCTGCTCGGCTGCTTCTGATATGGAAGCTGTGCATTACTTGGTTAAGCAGAATAACCTTGAGCGTCTGCCAAGTCCAAACGCAAGTCATCAACACACACACACATACACACGAGACTTTCCCTTGCTGTCTATTTGCGCCCTCTCTTTAAAACATTCTTCTGCTTTGTTGAAATACACCTCCACCCTAATAAAAAGGATAGAGCTATAAACTTCAGTTGAAAAAAAAAAATCCAGAGATAACTATGTCTAAAATTTTTTTTTAATAAGAAAAGTATCAGCAACATATTCTTTCCCTCTTTGCTCCCACAGCCCCTCACATTAAAAAAAAAAAAAAAGAAAGCATTTAGACTTTGGCTTTTCATGAAAGGCATACAGTAGAAGTATCATTGTTCCAAAATTCCAAAGCAATTTCACAATCATAATGAAATGAGGGAGGAAATGGTTTTGTGAAGGTCTTAAAAACATTCACCCCATGTTGCTGTGTGGAGTATCTTTATAAATTATAAAGGGCTTTGCAAAAATTAGTACATTCATTCAACAGACACTCAGAGAATCATTTATGCACTGGGTGCTATGTGAGAAGCTAGGGATACAAAGATGAATAAGACACAGTCTGGCTGGAAGAGCTCACAACAGAAGCAGACAGTTATTATTATTATTATTCATTATAATGTGGGTAGGCTTCCCATGCCCTATTCCTACCTCCAGCCCCAGGAACCTTGATTTTAATTCACGAAGAACCATATTGTGGGAGAGAGAAAAAAAAAAGAAAATGACCACAGTAAATCCTGTAAAGGTGGCACGTCTCTCCAGAAATACAGCTACACTGTGAGCTTAGCCCTCCTTTAAACTCAGGGCAGGGAAAAGAAAAGAACACAGCAAAATGCCTAACCAAGGTGCACCAAACCAAACCCCAACAAACATCTGGAACTAAGTGAGACAAATTCAAAGTTAATTGGGAGAGAAAATGACAGAGAGGATAAAAATCAATTAAAAAGGAAAATGAAACAAATTCAAATAGAGTCAAAGCATCTTTTTCTCCTTGTCTTTTTCCTCTCAATTGCCCCAGAATCAGCATTACCTTCAGCTCCACTGGAGACTCTGAAGTTTCATAGACAAATGGATCTGAGAGTGGAATTGATAACTCCATTTCCACATATTTTGGTTTTAATTCTGATGAGCCAATTCAAATACCAAAACTTAGGTTTTCTGATGTGGTTTTATGCCTGCTTCAAACCAGTGGCTGAGAAGAAAGTACATATCCAATAAATCTAAAATCATTCAATTACCTTAAGTCCACTAGGAGGCTTACAGTGTATTTACCAAAAACAGGCATTTGACTCCCATCATACAAAGACATGTAAATGACTCCCAGGGTGCAAAATCGTTCTGGATGGTTTATTACTCTGCTCTCCCTCAGAGGAGCAAAAAAAAAAAGGCTTGAGAGCTTGATCAGGAAAATCCTACATTTGTCAGCTGCCGACAGCGCATGTTAACACAGCCTCTTGAATTAACTGCTGCATGAACCTCAGTTCACAGAAAGGGGGAAAAAAAAACTTTTTGGAAACAGATTCATGCTGCAAAATTATCCAACTTAATTTCCTTCAGTTAATTAAGCCAGTTTCCTTATTAGCAAAGGGAGATGACCAAGTCTAGTCTCAGACTAGTGACTCACCGAATGATGAAGTTAGCTAGCCCCCTCTCTATTTTTAAACTTCACTTTCAGATAGTTTCACAGAACCTGCAAAGGCAGAACTTGCCCCACCCAGTACTTAGTTCTGCTTCCTAGTCTTTAACCAAGGATTCTCTCAGAAACGTCCATTTAGTGGATGGTGAAAATCTACTAACTGCCAAATTCTCACTCTGCTTCCTCTAAGAGAGCCGTGTGTGTATAAACCCAAGGTACCAAGACATCCAGCGTCCCTCATGAGACTGGAGGCCAAGCAGCGCTAGGGGTTCCTCTGTACCCCTCTGTGACAGGGCACCTTTCATGGAAGATGGGGTTTATGGTGTACAAACCCTAACCTCTCCTTTATCTTAAGCAAAACTTGGGGAGTGTAAACGGATGGGGAAGGGGTCAGGAATTCCACTGGGGTCATGCCTGAATTCAGATCCAAAGCACAGTAGGCCTGATAGCACGGCTGAACCAAGTTTACTGTTACTAAGACTGACCCCGACAATTTAGGCTGTCCTCAAAGTTATCTGCAAATGGCAACCTGTGTGTGTGTGTG
Organism: Arctocebus calabarensis; assembly: GCA_963573935.1. Taxonomy (NCBI): domain Eukaryota; kingdom Metazoa; phylum Chordata; class Mammalia; order Primates; family Lorisidae; genus Arctocebus; species Arctocebus calabarensis. Next base: position 12,423 of record CAUYON010036035.1, read on the forward strand.
TGTGTGTGTGTGTGTGTGTGTGTGTGGACATGCGCACATCACCTGCCAGGCAAATTCAAGATCTTTTCTCACAATTTCCACATTAACCATGCAAGGTTAGGTTAATAAACATCATTTCTACAAATGAGGAAACTGGGGCTCAGGGAGATTCAATAAGTTGCCCAAGGTCAGGGAGCTAGTGTGGGGGAGCTGAAATGTGAATTCCAAAGCCCATGCTTTTCCGTCACATGCCGTGCACTTGTGAATGGAATGTGCTCCTCATTTCCAAACTATTCCATGGCTCCTAAATGAGATAGGAAAAGAAGAGCAGGTGTCCTGAGAACCAGTCTCTCCCCTCAGTGGTTGGCTGGCACATGAGGAAGTTCTCTCTGGAAGTGGATTTCCTGGGAGGGCTGCGGGCCTTTCAGACATTCTCACAACAGCCCGTAGCTGGCTGAGTTGGCGACTAACCCAACACCAGCTTAACTCTGAAGAGTGTGGTGTTGCTAACAGCACGTCCCCACATGGGTCACAGTCATGGCCACTTTCCAGGGACCTCACTACCGAGGCGTCAACACAAGCAGACGTGTCCCAGGAAACCAAACCTGCTCATAAGCTCTGGAATGCTGGACTCCAGGGGACCTTGGCCTCAGCACTTAAAGTACGGAGGACCACTAACTGTGTTTCATTGCTGGCGCTGTAAAAACTTGCACTATGTGGCCGCTGCCTTCACCTAGGTCTTTCTGATTCTCTATTAGTAGCTTTCGGTTTTCTTTACTCAAGATAGGGCTAATACTGCCCAGTTCACGAATGAGGTAACATAACCAAATGTATCCACCAACGGTACTTGAAAACTTGTAACTTTCCTCTTCCCTAAAAGGAATACTCAAGTGGATGTTCTTCATCCTCCTAGAGGATATTGTTATAAAATACAGAGATAATGAAGATAGATATTTCTAGATGACAGAACTAGGGTCTCCAATATTGATACTGCTGACTTTTTTTAAATGAAATCTTTAAAATGGATTTTAAGAGCTCTGAGAACCCTGAAAAACGATATGAAGACTTTTGTGGCTATGTGAGACGGTCCAAAGCTTTTTATCAGGTTCTCAGCGTGGCCAAGCCCTCTCCAGACGTTTAAGAACCATTCTCCCTCAGGTTAGCAATAACAAGACTTGGTGGGTCCAACTGTAAAGTCTGGCATTTAAGATGGCAAAACCTGTCTTATAAGCAGCTTTGGTTGTTCAAAGTCACGTGCTCTTGCAGTTCTGGGTCATGTTAATGAATGTATTAATACTTTCTCCAAATCCAGGGAGACACAAGTATGTTGCACACTGATGGCATCTGGACGTCTGGCCTCAGTTCTGGAGTTCTGGCAGTGCTCGTAGCTCAGTGGGTATGGCACTGGCCATACACACTGAGGCTGGCGTGCTCTAATCTGGCCTGGGCCTGCTAAACAACAATGACAACTGCAGCTAAGATACTAGCCAGGCAACTAAAAAACTAGTGGGCGCCTGTAGTCCCAGCTACTTGGGAGGCTGAGGCAAGAGAATTGCTTAAGCCCAAGAGTTAAGCCCAAGCTCTGATGCCCTGGCACTCTACCCAGGGCCACAGCTTGAGACTCTGTCTCAAAAAAAAAAAATTTAGAGGTCTTAGGGCAGCACAAGGGCACCCTCAGGGCCCCAGAAAACAATCCCATGAGAAGGTGAGGATGGAGCTGAGGATATTTTGATGGAGAAAGAAGAACTGGGGAGTGGGAATGCCACAGCTCCTCTTTGAATAACTAGTGCTTGCTACATAGGAAAAGAATTAGATTTGATTTCTACAGCTCCAGAACACGGAACTAAGATAAACGGTTGCAAGGAATGGGGAGAAAGAATTCAGCCTCTATATAAGGAGGACCTTTTAAAAACTGATTACAGCCATTCAACATAGAAAGGGCTGCCTTGTGCGGCTAATGAGTTTCCTGTCCCTTAAAGTTTTCATACCAAGGCTTCATGCTCATCTGTCAGGGACTGGTAAAGGGGATTCTTTATTGGGTGGAAGGGAGGAGAAAATGACCTCTATGATTCCTTCTAATTCCATGAGCTGTCTATTAAGGTTTTATATCTCTTATTAAAATTTATAGTCAAAGACCCATGCGCATCTTCTTTTACTTTATAGATACTTGAGGTGAATCGCTTCATAAAGGGAATAATCACTCTTTTTTATTAGTTTTCATTTGTATGTATTTTGTTTTCTGCAAAAGGAGCACACCTGTGTCCGAGATGATACGTCGGCATGGCCAGGACACAGGCCTCCCAGCTGCTCGGAACAGAGATCAGCCTGCCCTGCCCTGGACTCCCCCGCCATCGTCCTGCCAGCCTTGCTTCCGCTTGCCCTGTCCAGCCTACACTCCTTGAGCTTCCAGAGTCATCAGATTGTGTCTGTCTGCCTGCAATCCTTCCATAGATTCCCATTTCCCTGAATGTCACATTCATAACCAGGGCTCCTGCATCCCGGCCTCCCCGCCGCCATCACACACCGCAGGCAGCACCAGCCCTGAGCCTGCTTCTTCCCTCGTCTGTCTGCACCTGTGGTCCTCCCCCTGCAATGTGCTGCCCCCAGCTCCTTGTCAACCTTCAGGTTTCTGCTCTAGTTTCTCCTCCAAAAAGCAGGGCTGGCCACCCGGTCTCAGCTGCACTCCCACTTGGAGTCTATCGAATCCTTCTGTTTATAAATACCGGCGTCATACCCCGGGTCACAATTTGTAACCTTCTTGCTTCTTATGTTTTTCTTGGTATTGTTTCCTTCCCCCATCGGAGTGTAGGCTCCCTGCGGACAAGTTCCTAGTCTGTGCTGCTCACCAAAGTGTCTCCAGGCTCCAGCAGGGGGGCCGGCACACAGTTTGGTGGTAAGTCATTTTGGACAAACGAGTGAGTGCACAAACGAGTCTGTCCAGTGTAGATGTTCAGGCCTGGGGCTGGCTGGGTATGACCTTGCTCTTCTCCACTGTTAGCATGAATGTGCACTCCATGCCTTTCCCTCTGACCCAGGAAAGCACTGTGCACCGTAGGCTCGCAAGAGAATTTTGGATTGACCCCAAGAAGCTCGCAAATGTCATTGAAAGCCAAAGATTAGAGAAAACAGTCTTTGTTGTTGGAGTGAGAAAAGACATCACCCAGCCTCTGAGTATCCTTAAATGCACAGTGGGGTTAATCCTAAAGAGAAATACTACAGGTTCCCAAATCTAGAATAGTATGTCTTTTTTCCTCCCCTCGGAGGGCTCTTAGAAAAAATGTTCTGGCAGTGAGGAAGCAGAGATGCTGGAATGGGTTACTGAGGAGGTGGTAGAATCTCCTTTTCTGGAGATCTTTAAAAATAGAACAGCCATCTGGGATGATTTAGATATGGTCTTCACTGAAGGAGGGGGCGGAGGGGGGATGAAGGATCTCTCTAAGTCCCATCTCATCCTTGATTTTCTGATATTTCACTTTAAAGTTTTATTCATGGCCAAAGCCCGAAAGGAGCTAGGAACTCACTTTTTCTTTTTAACTGAAAGTTAAATCCTATTTTATTTTGAACTGTAATTCTGCTGAATCACTATCCTTCTCTCTTCAAATGGGCAATTTGGATGTCATAACTTTTTTATGGAGAAAGTTTGGATGAAACTTAACTTTCATTCTCTTTCCTAGAAAGGAAAGCAAAGGAGATGGAAGAGGTCTGATGTTCAGAAATGACCACTTAAAAAGTACAAACCTCTGTGTGGTCCTGCTGACGCCACTGGAAAGGACTGGGGGAGAGGGTCTGGGAGGGGGAGGGGGAGGACAGAGAGGGGACAGGGCAAACGGGCGGAGGCCTGTGGGAGAACTTGTGGGGCTTGGGAGATCCCACACTGGGGACCTGTTGCAGCAGAATACAGATGTTAAACCCTAGGGATTTAGTCGCCTATTAATAACTATTGTCTTTGGTTTTTTCTGTTGTTGTTCTTTTGATGTGATTAAGTCTGGCAAAGTCAACATGTAAACAAGAGGTCTATTTTTCTTCTGTTTGGCTATGAAATTATAGCAATCGAGCCATTTGCTACCTTTGTTCTTCTGCCTCCCGCTTGACTAGTCAAAACTACATCATCAAAAGAATAATAGATTTTAATACACATAAGGCTGAATTTTGCTATTTTTACTGTAGAGGCCACACTGTAATAAAAAGGAAAAAAGCCTTGCTACATTTGTTTCTCAGTGGTATTTGCATGCCATAACTGTTTTTCTAACCTAAATAAACTTGGTTGTGATTATCAGATACATTTATTTTTAAATGTTCATGACGAGCCCTGCCGTACATAAAAAACTCATGACTAATATGACTTTACCTATTTTTCTTTTGCACAAGGAACTTAAACAGCTTTCAATGACATTAACTTTTTTACCTTTCTGTAAGTTAATGACTTTTTTGCCTTTCTGTAAGTTGATGAATAATCCATATTTTATTTTATTTTTTTTTTAATTTTTTTGTTATTGAATCATAGCTGTGTACATTAGTTCAATCATGGGGTACAGTGTGGAATATTGTGTTAAGTCAGAACAAAGTATGATCATAAAGGTCTTCTCAAACCATACTTGAAGTCCAGTCTTGTACCCATATAATATTAACTAAGGACACGTGTTCCTTCACTTGCTCATGACCCTGGGGCTGGCTGAATGTCCACATGGACAAGTTCTACAGATCTGCGAGGGTGTGTCTGTATGCACTTGTGCTAGAAAAGGAACCCGAACACCCAAATTTCACAGAAAGACAATTTCTAAAGTAAACATGAAAACACCCTAAAACAGAAAGGCAGAGGAAAGATATTCTCAGAGAACTTTAACATGAGATGCATGAAGGGGATGTTGTCACACAAGATCCACAGGCAATTGTGTTTCGGTACATCCCGTCGCTTACCTATTTGCTGACATGGCCACTACCCCTGTTTCATTAATGGATGGAGCATATCTATTCGTCCAGGGGAGACAGATACATGTGATTCTTTAATAGAGAAGAATTAAGAGCCTGTAGGGAGGCTGTAATTTCTACAGAACGCGTCTCTGAAGCCCCTGCCCCAGCATTAGAGCCTCTGGGCTGACCACCTGGGGTCCAGCTGGGCCAGCGCTGCAGCGCTGAGATAGGAGTCAACCGCTGGGGACTGGTGTGGTTGACCTAGCTCAGAGCTGCGAGGCAGGCCGCAGCACACCACTCACCGCACCTTCTGTCTGCTTAGAATCTGCCTTTGCTTCACCCACACTACAGCTTCAAGGGGGGGCGAGCTGAGAACTCAGTCCTCCCAAGCCTCCTCTTCTCTTTGCTCCCCACTGGCCCCTCTCTCCACTCGGGTTGATCCCAGGGAGCCTCCAGGAGCCCTGGGCAAACTCAGTGGGCCAGCAGCTGGAGGGGTTCATCTCACCCCCACACTGCTTCTCCAACCTAGCTCCAGGATGCCTCATGCTTAAGTTCAACCACTTTCCTTTCCCAGCTTCTGGTCAGTTTCCTTTCCCCTCCATTACCAGCTGGCACATCTGAAAGCTGGGCACTTTGTTATTCGCAAACTACTGTTTTCAATCTCCCTGGCTCTCCTGAGCTGTTCACTATTGCTCCTGTGGGCTTTTTCTCACAGCCTTCTCTCACAAATCCAGCACCACCACTCCCTCAGTGCCAAAGAAGCGTGGGGAGCTTGCTGGGGCTTGCAAAAGAAGAGGGGGACTGCTGCTTCCCAAGGCCCTTCCTCTGGCACTGCCAATGTTAACGCCGATCTGTGGGGAGATTGCAATTCTAACATAATGAGATATTAATGAGCTTTGCACATGTCCCCAGCCACAACACTGCTCTCCCCATCCCCCCTCCGCCCTGTCTTCCGCAAATCTGAAGAGAATGGCTCCTTCTCCGACACTACAATTCCTCCACTTCCCCTCTCCCACTCCAGTGCCCCGGCTGCCCCGCTCACCTCAAGCTGCCAGCACTACAGAGCACCAAATGGGCTGGCGCTGCCTTGTTTCCTGGCCTAATGGATGCTTGTTTAAACACCGAAGCTGTTTGCATTGCTGCGGCTCACTGCATGTTAAACACAGTCCTCTGAAACCCTATGCCAATCCAATAAAGGTATCAGCAGTTCAGTGTGGGGAGGCAATTACTATATGGTCCCAAGTGTGCCTTCTAAGCTCTAGGAAGGAAAATTTGATCGAACAACTAAAAGGAAAATCTGATTCGGCTCAGCATCACGTGGAGGACACAAGGCTTAACTGCAGCCAGGTCTGTGGAGGGCAGAGGGAAATCAATCCACCAGCGAGCGAGAGCAAGTGCACATTAAGAAGGCTTTCAGCCAGCCTGTTAGTAAGACTGTCTCCTGTGTGTGCAGAGACACTGCCTGTCCTCCCCCGCCTGCTCCCTTTTGCTGGCTTGCTTTCTTTTTAATTCCGAGGGGTATACTTATTTATTTTTTAATGACAAACTGCCATCCTTCTTAACACCCTCCACCTTCTCACTCACCTTTAATTCCTTAAGCACTCATATTAAAAAATGGCTTTTCTTGTGCAAGATCATTACCATATCAAAGGCAATAGAGAGAGAGGGAAAGACAGAGGGAGCACAGGCGCCCACAAAAGTGATAGAAGGATAATACGCGAGCAGAGAGAAGAAGGCAGGCCTGCTTCAGAGAAAACGGGGGTCCCTAACCTCAAGCTAATGATACCAGTCGATAATGCGATGGATTGGTTTTCTGCCTGAGCTAAGTCTGCAAAATCAGGGGAATTAGATGCAAGATTTACATTGGTTTCTCACCCAAGCAGCAGAAGTTTTGGAAAAGTGGATCCTTTCCTCTGTTTTTAAGTTCTGGACGTGAAAAGATACGGAGCTTAGTGCTTATTTTACTATTCTTTCTTTTTCATGTAAAAATCATCTCTGCAATGGCCCTTCTTTCCCGGGGAAGAGTGAGGAAGCAGGACGCCCGTGTCTGGCGACACCGAGGAACGCGCCTCAGGGTGCTCGTAGGGCGCCATCCATTCGCCGGGAATTTTGCCAAAATCTCTCTCTATTCCCTGAGGTTCCTGGCACAGGGGACACAGCCACGGCGCAGCAGGAGGGATGCGGTAGGCACTGACCAGCAGTCGCGCCTACCCAAGGCGCGCAGGGTACAGCTGCCTCTTCAAAGGGCTAAAGGGGTGCAGAGGGGGAGTTGACTCTCAGGTGGGCCCCAGTGCCCTGTGCCGGGAAGGGAGGGAGCTCCGCTCATGGCAGGCCTAAGTAACACAGTGGGAAGTATTCACTTCACAAACCTGTTTAGGGAGCCTTTAGACCGGCATGCTTTGAGTCCCTGCAACAGTAGAGGGCCCCACCTTGCACTCCAGACTTGGCCTTGGAGCTGCCTACTACACTGGCCTTAGAAAAACTCCTCCAGCCCCGCCGGCAGGGGGCACCGCACTCCTAACTGGGACCTGCCAGGAAACTCCAGAGGACAGTCATCTTCAATGCCGATAACCGTGGACACCACGTAAAGTATTGCTGATTTTACGTGGGCCACAAATAGTCTATTTGTTCTCTTTGGTTTTCTGACTTATCTCAGGTCTAGAGATATAGGCAGGTGCACTAAAACCTCTGAAAATGACAGTAAATGATTTGCTTGTCCTGAATATTAGGCAGTGAAGTGTTCTATCAACGTAGTATAGGAGAGTTGTCTGAAAAGTACCCAGACTTTGTTAATATACCTTTTCAAAGTACATGGCTGGATACTTTCTGGACAGTCCTCATTTTTTTTTTTTTTTTTGAGACAGACTCAAGCTCTCACCCTGGATGGAGTGCCATGGCATCACAGCTCACAGCAACCTCCAATTCCTGGGCTTAAGCGAATCTCTTGCCTCCGCCTCCCAAGTTGCTGGGACTACAGGCGCCGTCACAACGCCCGGCCATTTTTTGGTTGCAGCCGTCATTGTTGTTCGGCGGGCCCGGGCTGGATTCGAACCTGCCAGCTCAGGTGTACGTGGCTGGCGCCTTAGCCCGTTGAGCCGCAGGTGCCAAGCCCCTCATATATCTTAATATTAAGGGGTAGGCAGCCTTAGTATATGTGTATTTGTGTGTTTCTATACCCATATACACAAAAGCTACTACTTTTAGTACTTAAAGTGCCAAAACAATTTTTAAAGATGTTAAACCTTTGTGATAAAAAACTTTCTAAAAATGTCTGGATATTTCCTGGGTTTATCAGAATGCAGATAATTAACATTTATTTATTGACTGATTTATTTTGAGACAGGGTCTTACTAGGTTACAGTGTTACAGTGATAGCTCCTAATGATAGCCTCCAGTTCCTGGGCTCAGGCATCTTCCTGCCTCAGCCTCTGAGTAGCTAGGACTCCTATGCCCAGCCTACTGATTTATTTACTTATTTATTTATTATTTCAGAATATTATAGGGGTATACACATTTTGGTTACATAATTTGCTTCTGTACATTTCAGGTCAAAGTTAGAAGCATGCCCTTCAACCAGCATGTGTGCATTGTAGCAATTAGGTGTGAATTAACCCAACACCTCTTCTCCTCTCCCACCTACCTGATTCCTGTTGAGTAATACTTCTGTATGTGCACATTGCCTGACCGGCTCCAATGCAGCATTAAGTATACATGGTGTTTGTTTTTACCTTCTGGTGATACTTCACTTAGAAGAATGGTTTCTAGTTCCATGAGGTTGTCGGAAACATGTCATTTAAAAATCTTTAAAAACTATTTGGCACTTTGGTTGATACTGGATTATCATTTTTTTATGGCTGGATAGTAGTCCATGATATATATCTATATATATCACATTTCATGAATCTACTCATGAACTGATGGGCACTCAGGTTGTTCCCACACCTTTGCAACTGTGAATTGTGCTACTATAAACATTTGAGTGCAAGTGTCTTTTTGATGAAATGTCTTTTTTTCCTTTTGATAACTACCTAGTAGTTGGACTGCTAGATCAAACGATAGGTCTACTTTTAGTTCTTTGAGGTATCTCCAAACTATTTTCCATAGTGGTTGTACTAGTTTGCAGTCTCACCCACTGTGTACAAGTGTTCCTTTCTCTCTGCATCCACCCCAGCACTTGTTGTTTTGAGAATTCTTGATAAGAGCCATAAAAATTCTTACAGACACTGGCCTAGGGAAAGAATTTATGAAATAACTCCAAAAGCAATCAGAGCAACAACAAAAAATAAACAAATGGGACCTGATCAAATTAAAGTTTCTGCACAGCTGAGGACACAATCAATAAAGTAAATAGATGACCTACAGAGTGGGAGAAAATATTTGCATGCTATAGATCCAATAAAGGGCTGATAAACAGAATGTACAAAGAACTCAAGCAAATCAGCAAGGAAAGATCAAACATCCCCATTAAAAAGTGGGCAAAAGACACTTAAAATAGATAACTTAAAATACATAAAAAATGTACAGAAGCAAATTATGTAACCAATTTGTCAAATGAAGATAGTCTTTTTTTTTTTTTTTTTTTGAGACAGAGCCTCAAGCTGTCGCCCTGAATAGAGTGCCGTGGCATCACAGCTCATAGCAACCTCCAATTCCTGGGCTCAAGTGAGTCTCTTGCCTCCGCCTCCCAAGGAGCTGGGACTACAGGCGCCTGCCACAACGCCTAGCCATTTTTTGGTTGCAGCTGTCATTATTGTTTGGCGGGCCCGGGCTGGATTCGAACCTGCCAGCTCAGGTGTACGTGGCTGGCACCTTAGCCCGTTGAGCCACAGGCGCCAAGCCAAATGAAGATAGTCTTAATGGCCAAAAACACACGAGAAAATGCTAAACATCTCTAATCATTAGGGATATACAAATCAAAACCACAATGAAATATCACCTAACTCCAGTGTTACCAGAAGTTACCAGCTCATTTTAAAAATTATTTTTGTAGAGACAGCATCTCCTGCGATATCACCTAACTCCAATGATGTTACCAGCTCATTTAAAAAATTCTTTTTGTAGAGACAGAGTCTCCTATGATATCACCTAACTCCAGTGAGAAGTTACCAGCTCATTTTTAAAATTCTTTTTTGTAGAGACAGAGTCTCCTATGTTGTCCAGACTGGTCTTAAATTCCTGGGCTCAAGTGATCCTTCTACCTCAGCTTCCCAAAGGGCTAATTAACTTTTTTGATAATTCATAGAGTCATAAGTTGCTAATCCTGTTGTTCGCTACAGGTCCACTGTTTAGTTTCTTTGTCTAAGAAAAAAAGGCTAATCATTTGATCACCAGCTACCTCTGTTGTAAAGGATGAGAACCCGGCAAAAGATGATAGAGCCTTTATGAGACTCATTCATGACCCTGTTTCAAGATGCTACCTTCCTATATTTGCAGAGTTTAACCTCTGTAGGAATGTTAGATCTGTTTCTCAAAAATATATGAACTGTCTCCATCTCCACTCAGCAGAAATAGCACATTTTAATTTCCTTTTTTCCTCCTAGTGTTTGACATACCACCATGGAATTAAAAAAAGCGATACCGACCCCAAACTTCTTCAATCTATTCTCTTTTTCTCACCTCAGACACAGAAATTCACTAAATCCCTGTGCAGCTATAATATCATTCAAATTTAGTGATAGCAGCTGAATTATAATAAAATCACAGAAGGAAATTCTACTCCAGTGATGGAGAAGGGTGGTCGAAGAGAATATTTTGTTAATAGCCATTCTGAGATGATCAAAGTGGACGCATCACCTACTGGGCACATGGGTGCTTCTCTTCTGATTCCTTTTTTGTGTACACATCTAGAGGGTATTTTAACTTAAAATGCATAAAAAATTATCTCTAGAATAGTTACCTTTCTTATTATTTATGTAAAATTTCTCCTTCTTTTTATTGTATTCTATTTTTTATTTTTTTATTTTTACATATACATGTGTTAATTAGGTTTCCACTTTTTGCCTTCACAAAAGGCTTAAAATTTAATAACAATAACAATGTTTAAGATAAGCACTAGAAACAAAAACCACATAAAGAATGAACAAAGATCAATACATTCAGAAAAGAAAACAGATGATTACTGCATCAAAATATTAAGCAATATTAATAATGCCAAGAAAGTAAGGCATTCTTTTTTTTTTTTTTTGAGACAGAGCCTCAAGCTGTCACCCTGGATAGAGTGCTGTGGCATCACAGCTCACAGCAACTTCCAATTCCTGGGCTCAAGCGAGTCTCCTGCCTCTGCCTCCCAAGTAGCTGGGACTACAGGTGCCCGTCACAACGCCTGGCCATTTTTTGGTTGCAGCTGTCATTGTTGTTTGGCGGGCCCAGGCTGGATTCAAACCCACCAGCTCAGGTGTACGTGGCTGGCACCTTAGCCCATTGAGCCACAGGCGCCGAGACAATAAGGCATTCTTTTTTTCTAATTTGTAACACATAAAATTCTCTCCATGTTACTGTTATTCTGTATCTCCTTGGATTCTATTGTATTAAATCAAGAAATGACATTCTATCCTTGTTACCAATACGAAATAAAAATCACATTCTATTATAAAATTGTTAGATGATTATTGAAATCATTGAAGTCAAGCGTACTAAAGTGTACTTTCATCATCTGGCAAGTTACATTGAATAAGAAGCCAAGTTTTCCATTGCTTCATTCCCAACTACTACTTCTCCCGGAGGTGTGGGTTCACACTTTGGTATTCTACTTGGACGCAGATGTAAAAATCTCTGTCTTCCCCTTAGGAAACTAGCATCTTATTATTCCCCTACTACTTTCTCTGGGAAGAGTTACCTTGATCTCATTTCACTTATCCATGGACTGCACACTTACTGTGACCAAAATTTGCTGAAATGCTTTGTTAGGAGTAAAACCTGAGATTACTAAATCCGAGTTACTGATAATGGAAAAACCCAGATTTAACAACTGTAGGGGACTCTACTTTGGGGATCAGTCATTAAGTTTTTCTCCCTCAACCCCAGCATTTAGCAACACAGATGCCTAAACAGAGAAACATGACTTTAACTGCCTTTGGAGAATTAGGCCTTTGGAGCAAAAAGGATTTTGAGGTTACAGTGAAAGCATAATTAAACCTGTAGGCCAGGTTTAAGAAAAACATTTAAAGAGGTCCTTGTTTTCATTAACTATCCCCCCAAATGACCTCAATTTGAATTGTGCAAAGGGGTGTGAAAGGATCTTCTTGTGGGTCCCTGCACTCTTGATAAGACAAAGTGGCAAAAAAATAGGGTGCTGTCCAAACCCGAGGGTAATAAAGTAAGTATGAAAGGATGATAAGAGCTGCAGCCAGCGCTGTCATCTGCACCCTCACCACCGACGACATCTAGTTTTAGGCACTCACAACGTCCTTTCCTGGGAAAGTGTACCTGTCTGGTTAAGATTGAATTGGCAAGGGCTTTATTACATTCTCTCTATTTTTCGGTATGTTTCGACATTTCCAAAATAAAATGTTTTTTAGAAAAGTATGCTGACTGGTTCCGCGGAAAAGGACAATGCATAGGAAGCAAAGGCAGTGACTAGCACTATGCACATCCGTCCAGATGTCCTGGGACACTAACCCTGAGCACCCGGCAAGATCCCATTCTAAGTAAGAAAGAGCAGGGCGTGTCACAGACGCAGCGAGGGCGGCCCCTGGTCCCAAAGAACTTCCCGGGAAGATCCAGGGGGAGGAGGACATGCTGCTGGCCGCACTGTGCTCTCAGGAGACGATTTAGACAGAGGGGGTTCAAGTCAAACCCTAAACATCCACGTACTGAGAAAACAAATGCTCTGGTTTCTTTGTTTGTTTACCTGGAGGAAAAGGCTTTGTGCACAGGCTGTCAGACCCATGTACCCCACAACAAGTGGACACAAGAAGACACAGGAACAGTAAGACATGGAAAGGAGTGGTGGGTAGAAAGAATAAAAGAAAATTGGACTCTCTTTAAAGGTAGTTTGAATATATATATATATTTTTGAGACAGAGTCTCTTTATGTCACCCTTGGTAGAGTGCCATGGCATCATAGCTCACAGCAACCTCTTATGCTCAAGTAATTCTCTTGCCTCAGCCTCCCAAGTAGCTGGGACTACACGTGTCCACAACAGGCCTGGATATTTTTGTTGTTGTTGTCATAGTGGTTGTCATTGTTGTGTTTTTTAGCAGGCTCGGGCTAGTTTCGAACCCGGCATCCCTGTTGTATGTGGCCAGTGCCCTAACCACTGAGGTATGGGCACTGAGCCATGAATCCTCTTTCCTTAAAGAAATGCCTATAATGTTATTACTAAAAGCCTCCCTTTGCTATTTTTTTAAATTTTGAACTACTTTTTTAAGTCATAGCAAGTTGAAAAAGAGTACAAAGCTCTTCTTACCCTGTATGCTACTTCCCTTCATGCTAATGTCTTACATAGTATAATTATCAAGAACAGCAGATTAGCATTCATATGATATTATTAATTACACTACAGACCTCATTAGAACATCGCCATCTTTTCCAGCATTGTCATTTTTGTTTCATGATCCTGTCCGGGATGATGCTGTTTTGTATTTGGTTGTTATTTTTCTCTATGGTCTCTCCCGGTCTGTATTCATAACTCTGTCTTTCTTTGCCTTTATCGGCCTCAACATTTTTGAAGGGAACTGAGCAAAATGATTTTGTAGAATATCCTTTTATTTTGGTTTGTCCAGTGTTTTTTATGACTGACGAGAAGTTGTGCATTTTTAGTAAGAATATGCACATATTACAAAAACGACGTGTTCTTCTCAGTGCATCGTATCACAGGGTTCGTGGGGTCAATGTCTCTTAATTACTGGTGATATTTCCCCTTGATCACTAATCAGGTTGGCCCGTGCTGCTTTTTCCACTGTAAAGTTACTATTTCCCCCTTTGTCGTAAATAAGTATCTTCAGGGAGATACGCTGAGACTACACAACTCCTATTTCTCCTCAAAACATGGCCCACTCGTTTTAGCCTCCATCTGAGGATCTTGTCTGCAATAATTATTAACGTGGTATTTGCCTAGTGGTGATTCTTTTTCTATTTCATTTCTATTTGTGTTATTTGGAAATCTACTTAACAAAGAGTTATCTTTTCCCCCACTTGTTTTTGAAATTATACGTTTATATCATTACGGACTTCTGGATATTATTTTACTTTATGGATTAGAAAACCATAGCCATCATTATTTTGCTGCTCAAATTCTTTTGGCTTTGGCCACTGGGAACACATTTATGTTGACTCTTAAGTTCATTTGACAACCCTATGTCCTTTGGGGAGCAAGTTCTTATTCACTGGCATACAAGATGTTTATTTTCTGTTTGCCCTGCCTGAGCACAGGAACCAAGTGCATCTCCAGTGTGGCTTGGTTCCTTTTATTGGAGAAAGGCATTGAGAAACAAGGTATGGGTGCTGAGCGAGCTTATGGCTAGTGGGCTGTCATATTCCTGGGTCTTCTCAGCAGATAGTGCTTGTTAATACATGTATGTATACTAACACATTTGTATACGTACATCCATATTTCTGCCTCTATCTGTCAATCAAAACGTGAGTTTACTGCTCAAGCAATCCTCCTGTCTCAGCTTCCCAAGTAGCTGGGACTATAGGCGCCCACCACAATGCCCAGCTAGTCTTTCTATTTTTGATAGAGACAGGATCTTACTCTTCTTGTTCAGGCTGGTGTCAAACTCCTGAGCTCAAGCGATACACCGACCTCAGCTTCCCAAAGTGCTAGGAGTACAAGCATGAGCCTGGTTCTACAAAAGGTAAGATGGGAGGCATTCTCCTCCTCAGGACCCCTTGTCCTTCTCTCTAACACTCCCCACCAGGCTCAACAAACCCCAGCAATCTCCTTCATAACGCCCTTTCCGGAATGACCTGGAGTGTCAAAAGAATTTTGTAATGTACTCAAGTTTGATATGAGGACAATTAATGACAATGATTCACACGGTGAGGGTGAGGGAAGGGGAGAGCAGAGAGAGAAAGAATGAGGGAGGGGTGGGGAAAGGAAGAGCAGAGAGAGGGAAGGAGCGAGGGGGGGGTCTTGGTGTGTGCCACAACTTTTGGGGGCAAAACACGATTGTAAGAGGGACTTTACCCAACAAATGCAACCAGTGTAACATGGTTTCTTGTGCCCTCAATGAATCCCCAACAATTTAAAAAAAAAAAGAACTTTGTAAAAGTGCTTTAGAAATAATTTCTTGGTACTTTGAATAGTGTCTTTGGCTGCCTTTCTCTGCCCAAATTATGTTCCAAAAAAAGGTCATGTAAATGAAAGGTATTCAATTCTAATGTCTCACACACAGGGACACTAAATTTCTCCTATTTCCAGATTTTCATTTCTTAACTTATATATCGGCTCCTTGCTGGCTTGTGAAATTTGTTATCTTGCGTTTTGGAGGCTATCTTATAATTTTTTGAATCTTCTAATTCAGATTAACTGGAAATGGAGGGATGTCATCATGTGGGAAAAAATTTACAAAAAGCACCAAAAGAAATAAAGCCTGGTGGATCTCAAGATGACATAGTACTGCAAACAAAGGTTAACAAAGTGTTGCTTAGTTAACAGTGACTTGGAGACAGTTAAGTGCTTTTATAACTAGATAAGGCTGATTTTTAATTAGCATATTGATTGTTTACATATAAATGAGTGCTTCTAAAGTGCTTGAGGGGAGCAGAAAACAGCTTGTTAAGAGTTTTAAATACCCCCTCACAGATCATTTATCTTAATACTAATAGATACTGTCTTTAAACCAAGTCTTTGCTAGCCCCCCCCCAAAATCAATAGAAAGCTCAAATCATCACAAATTCCAAATAAGAATAATTCATTAGTAATCTTTATTTCTAGAAAAATATCACCAAAAGTCCCTTTTGGTGGGTTCCCCTGATGTACAAACAATTGAAAAGACAGTAAGATATTCAGAGAACTGGTTTCACAGTCTTTCACCAGCAGGGTTGCTCTCCCTTATCTCCATTTTAAGGGCAATGACCAAATTCCCCAAGTTTTGTACCTGAGACTGCCTCCCTTTTGGTGACAACTGATTGGACCAGGGAGAAACATCCAGACCCAGGGAAAGCCCGCTGTGTCTAGGTGGGCTTGAAAAGTGAGCTTGTTTGGTCAGCTTATTTGGGAACACAAAGAAACAGACACAGTTAGCAATGACTGCAGACCCCAAAAGACAGTGACCTAGAAGGGGGGTAAGTGGTAGGGAAGCCACATTTGGGAGCCAAGAAACCAAGAAATAGCTAAGAGGAGAAGGAGATGTGGAGAAAGAAAGAAAAAAAGAAGGAAGGAGGGAGGGGAGAGAAAAGAGGGACGCCTGCAGACGGAGAGACAGAGGACAGGCTGAGCACCGTGTGACCTCCTGGACCTGCTCTGTCCCTAGAGTGTCCCTTCCTGGCCCAGCCCATAAGCATCCTTGGAGTGGACATCTTTGTCCTTTGAGGTAAATTGAATGTGTCTCTCTCTTGCTTACCCGGCAGTTTACCACTAGAGACTAAGACACCCCAAAACCATCTTCCTTCGAGAAGCCAGGGAAGGGGCCCTGGGGACTGTGTGACAGGCTGGACGGGGAGGCACCCAACACGCAATAAATTTATTTACACCAAAAAGCTTTCCTTCTAATAATCATGAATTTGCTTAAGTATTTCTATATTTTCACCAACAAAGAACTACAAAAGGGCCTTTTTCTGGGATCCTTAAAAAGACCTGCACCCTGGTAGTGAGAAAAGCTGGCGCTGCCCTGTGTGGGCCTGATGCCAGGAACGTGGTGGAGTCTGCCACGCTCCTTTGATGTTCACAGTCAGGACAGCTTCTGCCTGCTAAATATTTATTTAATCCAATTTGGCCGATCAAACTTCAGGTCTAATAAATGATTATAGTAACAGGCAGCTCTTAACCCAGAGCACCCTTCTACTTCCGGAGGTCAGCCTGGGGCGTTGTTTGGAAACGAGGAGTGAGCAGGGCAGGAGGAGGGGATCCGAGGAAAGAGTACGAGGGTGTGCGTGTGTGAACACGTGTGTGTCTGAGTGTACATGCGTGTGTGAACGTGTGTGTCTGTGAGTGTACATGCGTGTGTCAACGTGTGTGTCTGTGAGTGTACATGCGTGTGTGAACGTGTGTGTCTGAGTGTACATGCGTGTGTGAACGTGTGTCTGTGAGTGTACATGCGTGTGTGAACATGTGTGTGTCTGAGTGTACATGCGTGTGAACATGTGTGTCTGTGAGTGTACATGCGTGTGTGAACGTGTGTGTCTGTGAGTGTACATGCGTGTGTCAACGTGTGTGTCTGTGAGTGTACATGCGTGTGTGAACGTGTGTATCTGAGTGTACATGCATGTGTGAACGTGTGTCTGTGAGTGTACATGCGTGTGTGAACATGTGTGTCTGAGTGTACATGCGTGTGAACATGTGTGTCTGTGAGTGTACATGCGTGTGTGAACGTGTGTGTCTGTGAGTGTACGTGCGTGTGTGTGCGTGACTGAGTGCACGTGAATAGGAGTGTGCCAGTGAGCATGCGACTGTGAGTCCGTGTGTGTGTACGTGTGTGAATACGCACGTGTGTAGCTGTGTGTGTGACAGTGAGTGGTGAGTACTGGTGAATATACTCATGAGTGTGTATATATATTTGTGTGTGTGAATGAGTGTCAGTGACTGCACGTGAACATGTGAGCATGTGACAGTGAGTGTGTGAATGCTGTCTGTGTGTGAGAACGTGTGCGAGGGTGGCTGTGACGATGAGTGTGTGTTGAGGAGAAGGAGACAGGAGGCTGCATGGAAACGTATGTGGCAATTGTCTTCTCTCGACTGGAAACGCAGATTAACATGTAGGAAGAACAACCACGAGCCGGGCTTGTCAGCTCTCGGCGGCAGTGATGTCATTCTCCATTAATCAGAAGGCAGATGTCCTCGCCTTGCCTCTGTGCCGTCACTCCCAGAAAGAGGGCGAGGAAGTCAGCAGGGCTCTCCAGCTCTCCTCGGCTGCCTCCGTCACAAGGATGAACCACGTGGCTGTCTGCAGCCCTGGTTAAAAGCACAGGTACTAAGGGATGGCAGCTTCCAAAGGGGCATTCCTCTCGGGGGTGGGGAAAAAACCACACTCACCTCCGAAGGCATCTTCCCCAAATGTCACGGTAATCTGGGGGGCAGCTCAGGTTGTTTTTCTAAACCCCTTTGCCCTAGCAACACCTTGTAACATACAAGGAGAGCAAGATTCTCTTTCTGCAGAGAGAAAATAAACCCTGAGGCATATAATAATTTTCTGCTTGTTGAGTCTTGCGCCTGGTTTGTTTCAACACAGCCAGGTTTCCTTAGCATCACCTGGCTCGGTCTATAGGCCAGGCAATTCCGTGAGAGTGTAACCATGTTTAGCAAAAGATCTCTGCTTTGCCAGCCACTTAATGTCCTGGGCAACGCACTGCTGCCAATATTCACTCAATTAGAAGGTATTAATCATCCGTTTTACTGCCTTCCTTTCTGCCCATCACCCCCTTCCTCAGCCAGCCACAGCGCACAGCAGACTTCTCATGTAATTCAGCCTTCCAGGCAGATGCAGTTACATGGCAACCGTAAGACACCTCTTTTTTTTTTTTTTCCGAGCGATATTCTATTAATCCTTACAAGTTTATTAGTTCTGACTCATAACAATCCATCAGCCATAAGTGCAATAAATGATGCTTGGAAATTAATACCCACATTTCAGCAGAGAAGGTTTTACATATTAAATTATCTTTAAAGTTATAAATAAATAACATTATGTGGAAAAGATTTAAGCCATAAAAATACATTCCGCAAACAATACACAGCCAGCTTAATATTCAGCAAGCTGAAGATACTTCTGCAATATCTTGTTAATAGGCCCTCCATTCCTTGCCTTCTGCTTCCCTAGTAAAATCATAAACCCGTCACATCAAATATTGGGGTCGTTCTTTTCTTAGGAAAAATAGTTCTTCCTTTATCCAATAGTTGTTCTCAATGCTTTGGCTTTTCTAGATTTTTTTTTTTCTTCTTTTGCTTGTTATTGGTTTTTTAACTCTTATTTTATTTTTGTGATCCTTAGTATTTTATTTTTTCTAGCTTTTTGGAAGTTCACTTGACAAATTAAAACTGTATATATTTGAGCTGTACAGCATGTTTTGATATATGTATACATTGTGAGATGATTATCAAGCTAATTGAAATATCCATCACCTCACAAAATCACCATTTTTTGGTATGCAGTGAGAACTATTAAGATCTACTTGCAGGCTCAATTTATGATCGCCAAGGTGTGGAAACAACACAAGTGCCCATCAACCCATAAGTAGATTAATAAACTGTGGCATATGTATACCATGGAATAGATCAGTCATAAAAAGATGGAGACTTTGGGCGGCACCTATAGCTCAGTGGGTAGGGAGGTGGCCACATACACCAAGGTTAGCAGGTTCGAGACCAGCCTGGGCCTGCTAAACAACAATGACAACTACAACCAAAAAACAGCCAGGCATTGTGGCAGCACCTGTAGTCCCAGCTACTTGGGAGGCTGAGGCAGAAGAATCACTTATGCACGGGAGTTTGAGATTGCTGTGAGCTGTGACGCCACAGCACTCTACTAAAGGCAACATAGTGAGACTCTGTCTCAAAAAAAAAAAGATGGAGACTTCACATCTTTTGTATGAATCTGGATAGAGTTGGAGAACATTCTCTTTAATCAAATATCATAAGAATGGAAAAACAAGCATCCAATGTACTCAATCCTAATATAAAGTCAGTAGGTGAACTAACATATGCCCACATAAGAGAAGAACTCAATTTAATTCAAGCTGGGGTGAGGAGGGAGGGGAGGGGGCAAAGGAGAGGAGGAGGAGATTGGTGTGCTCCCACCTAACGGGCACAGTGTAAAGTATATGGCACATCTCCTGGGTGGGGGCACAACCACAACAGGGACCTTACCTAACAAATGCAAACACTGTAACCTAATTGTTGTACTCTCTTATCAATCTGAAATTTTAAAAAAGTATCTACTTGCAGCAATTTTTTTTCTTTATTTTTTTTTTGAGACAGAGTCTCACTTTGTCACCCTTGGTAGAGTGCCGTGGCATCATAGTTCACAGGAACCTCAAACTCCTGGGCTTAAGCAATTTTCTTGCTTCAGCCTCCCAAGTAGCTGGGACTACAAGGGTCCACCACAACAAATGGCTATTTTGTTGTTGTTGTTGTCATTGTTGTTTAGCAGGGCAGGGCCGGGTTTTAACCCACCAGCCCCGGTGCATGTGGCTGGCGCCCTAACCACTGAGCTATAGGCACTGAGCCACCGCCCAGCTATTTTTAGAGACGAGGCCTTGCTCTGGCTCAGGCTGGTTCTGAACCTGTGAGCTCAGGAGCTTCACCTACCTTGGACTCCCAGAGTTCTGGGATTACAGGCCACCACGCGCGGCTAGCAAGTTTTAAAGATATAGTAGTGTATTGCTGACTAGTTACCATGTTGTTCATTAAATCCTCAGAATTTGTTTATCCTGCATAACTGAAACCTTGCACCTTTGCACCCACATCTCCCCATTCCTACCCTGCCACCCCAGTCTCTGGCAGCCACCATTCTACTCTTTACTTCTGCTGGAGTTCAACTCTTTTAGTTGAACTTGTGCCGTACACAAGTGAGATCACGCAGCCTCTGTCTTTCTGTGCCTGGTTTATTTCATTTAGGACAATGTCCTCCAGGTTCATCCATGTTGTCACAAATCCAGGATTTCTTTCTTTCCAAAGGCTGCATAATATTTATTCTATTACACACACACACTTCTTTCTTTTCTTTTCTTTTTTTGAGATGGGATCTCATTTTGTCACCCTGGTAGAGTGCAGTAGCACAATCACAGTTCACGGTAACCCCAAACTCTGGGGCTCAAGTGATCCTCCTGCCTCCTGAGTAGCTAAGGCTAAGGGCTCACACCACCACGCCCAGCTAATTTTTCTATTTTTTGTGGAGATGGGGTTTCACTCTTGCTAAGGCCAGGTACCCCATGTTTTTCAATTCATTCGTGAGTTGAATGACGCTCAGGTTGATTGCATACCTTAGTTATTGTGAAGAGTGCTACAATGACCATGGGAGAGCGGATAGCTCTTCAACAAATTGATTTCCTTCCTTTGGACGTAAGGTGAGAGTTCTATTTTTAATTTTTCAACAACTTCCGTGTTGTTTTTCATAATGGCTGTACCAATTTACATTACTACCAATGTTGTTTTAAAATACAGAATTTTTTTGAGGTATCTTTTTTTGTACGTATATGTGCACTTCTGTAGTCCCAGCTACTAGGAAGGCTGAGGAGGGAGGATTACTTGAAGTCAGGAGTTCAAGGCTGCAGTGTGCTATGATGGTGCCTCTGAATAGCCACTGCACTCCAGCCTGGGCAACATACCAAGAGCCTTTCAAAAAGAAGTTGGGAAAAAAAAATCTAAGATGGCTTTGTTTGCCCCTAACACCTCCTCTTTATTTATTCTCCCACCCTCAACAAAGCTACCTGAATAGTTTTTAAAAAGTGACCTTCTGAAGGAAGTCCTGCTTAAATCAGGGCTTTAGTTTTGATTTTCAAGCTTTTCAAGGACCAAGGCCATTAAAATTCATCTTGCTCAAGGGAGTCAAGAGCCCAGATTCAGGACCAAGGAGGTTATTTTGTCATATTATCAGAGCAAAGAAGGGTCAAGTTTCTGCTAATTGTCAAACAACTGTTATCACATTTTCATCTAAAAATAAATCAGAAAACTGCCATTTATTTTTATTTTGGGAGTTTTTAAACAAGAAGAACTAAAAAAGAGAGAGCACACGCAGTACTACTTACTAACTTGTATTTCTTGGTCGCTAATTTCTCTAAAAGATACACTCAAATTAAAAGTTGTATAGTGATACTTTTCTTTCAATCGTGAATTCAAACTGTATAATTTCATCAAATGTTGCCTCTCGTGAATTGTGAGTATTGCATTCTTGTTTCCTGTAACTGGTTACTTTACTCTTAACCTCATTCATAGACTTCACCCACAACAAAATGCAAAATTTGTGTCAGTGATCATGTAGATTGAATTAAGGACTACTGACAAAAGTCTGGTCTAGACAATGATCTATCAATGGGCAGTTTTATTACCCTGAGAGGCACAAAAAATAACTCTACTTCTTATCAGCGGCTCCCCTGGCTTTTTTGGCCCCCTTGGTGACTTTTTTTCCTATGCTTCTTTGCACACAGACATGAATATAGAAGAACTGCATCCACAAATTATATCACACCTTTCCTGCCTACATGCAATTTCCAAGACTTCAAAATTCTACAAAGCAGACAGATCAACATGCACAGACTTCTGCTCAATGCCTCTTGCTGGATTCTGAGCTAGAGTGACAAATGCTGATGGAGTGGTTGTCTGCAGGTAGAAGAGTTCGTGGGATGCCGTGCCCCCAGGGCTCCTCTTTTTCCCTGTCTCCTGTGAGTATCTGTCCACCCTTACATCCCCACCAAATCTGGTCACCAAGGACTTTGTGTGGCCCCCAATATAGTCAGTGACTGGAATCGCAAACCTTTTGAAATGCTGTTCATCCTTGGGTAGATACTAAATACTAGAGATTTAGGCAGATGGCAGGAATGCCATGCCCTGGTCACCAAGAGCATCTCACAAGTGGGAGAGACCCTAGGAACCATCTAGCCCAACTCCATCGGTCTACAGAAAAGGACACTAAGATCCAAGTCATGAAGTGCTAGATCACAAATCCAGCGAGTAAGACGAGAACCTGTGTCTCCTATCAGTTAGTAAGGCTTCCTCAAACCAGCTCTAGAGCCAACAATCAGAAAATATAACGACGTTCTAATACATACACCTGCCTGGGTGAGGAAATTTGGAAAGGGTCATGGGGGTGGAGTGGTTGTGGTTGTGAAAGGGGATGAAATATTTTATAGTCTTCTGTGTGCTGAAATAAGGGCACATTTTCACTTTACCTCAAGGGTTACATAATGGATCAAGATAAAACTCTAAAGCAAACATGGATAATCAAGTCAATGGAGGCCATCTTTTCCTTGATAAAACTGCTTATGTATTATACATATGATATAATATGTATTGCCATAAAAATGATGAGACTGATTTTAATGTACAACCTATAGTATTCCCAGTGCCTACACGGTACATACCTTTGGATACACACTAATCCAATTATTACAAAGTTTATTGTCTTTCCCAGACACAGTTCTGTTAATAACCTTTTATAACCCTTGATGCACGCACCACTAAAGACAGGCCAGTCACCTTCTACCTTCCTCACCCTGCATACTGTGAGGACTGGCTTTTCATTAAGCATGTACCCTTCCTCCAGGAGACGCAGGCCTGCATCACTGACTCTTTGCAACTCTTGATTCTCCACTTCTTCTCTGACGCCACCTCTTTAATTGACTATATGTGTTTCTTCCTTTTTCACTGCCACAGATTTGATTGAGGTTCTCTTATTTCCAGTATAAACTATTATTGCAAAATCCTTTTAACTGTTCTTTCTTTCCTCCGTTCTTGACAGAGGCATCAGAATTATGATCCAAAGCCCAACTGTAGATGTCATTAAGTTGCTCAGAATCCTTCATGGCTCCTCATGGCTAAAGTCTAAATTTCTTGGCGTGATGTTCTAGGTTTTCCAAAAGATGGATTCATCTGGTCTATTCCTTTTGTTTCAATCCTCTAGGTTCTCCATGGATTCCCACCATGTACCTTTGAATCTACTGCCTCAGAGCCAAAAGGCCCACCCTTTCCAGCCATTCTCATCCCCTCCTGAGCCCCCATCACCACTGGTCTAAGCTCTTGTTATTCTTCAAGTCCAAATCCAAAGTCCAATACTTATAACTCCCCACATCTTGTAATTAAAATTCAGTCTCTTCTCTCCTATCTTTCCAAAATGTCTTGTTACTATCTCCAATGATAGCTCTCAATATATTGTTATATGTGTTTTTTTTTCTCCATTCAACTATCAATTCCTTGAGGGCAGGGTTGCCTTCTATATATCTGAGCAAGGTATCAGCTCAATACTTTGCGCAAAGTAGGCTTTCAATAAATATTTGTTGATATGAATTTTGTACCTCTATATGCCATATAACTTGTTCCTGCTCTACTTTCCCCACCTGCCATTGCTCTTTTGCATAGTTTCAAATTGCTTTTAGGAACACCCTTCCAATCTTCCCTTTCTTGTCCCTCCACTGCCCCCCACCTCCGGCCCCATACTGCTTGTAGTTGCTTTACTTAACTTGCCAGGAGCAGTCTTGACTTGTATTTGGGGAGCTTGTTTTCTCCACAGTTACCCTGTTCAACACATGTTGTATCTGCACAACATCTAACAATTTAGGAGGACACCCAGTGTAAAGAGTGACTGACATATCCACTCACTTTCTGGCTATGTGACTTTGAGCGAGGTGCTCAACTGCTTTAGGTCTTGGTCTCCTCACCTGTAGAAAGGGATATTTTTCCATTGTGAGTTGATTATTGTGGCAGTAGTATGAAAAAAATCACTTGGCATAGAGAAAACTTTCAATAAATAGTATATTTTAGACGAGGCCAAAGAAAGATGGGAAAGGAAGAAAATTACTTCTGCAATCTGTGTTAGCTGCTGCACGAATGAGCCCTTATACTCATCTTCAAAATCTGACTCCCTTCTTAGGGATCCATTTGGCTTCTCCCAGCATAATGAATTCCTGAATTCTTTCATGTAGATGTCATTATTTATTCCTCTTCACATACACAACATGATGCAATACCTGCACACATCACCCTTCACTTTGAGAGCACAGTATAACTCTGGCTCCATTTCACCATGCTGTAACACCAGGGAGTTGCTGCTCATTAAGATTTACTTATTGTATAACTTAGGGGTTGGTTCGATTCTCAGACTGTGTTATTAATTATATTGCCCTGTAATCTATGTTAAATATAGATCATGAGAGATGCTGACGAATGGGTTAGATCTCACATTTGTGTTAGTTCAACTTACTATCATAGATTAAAATGTTCTCCACTTCCACAATGTAGATTTGGTCCAGAGTTTCATTATGATGACTTAATACTCTCTTAGTTTTCATAAAAACATGCTGGCTTTTTAATTTTGTTCTCTATTTCTAGATTTAGCTGTACATTATTGACAACATATGCTGTCCATATTACAGAATTTGGTAAGACATTTGTATTTATACCCTATTTGAAAATTCTTTTCAGGGTGGAAGATTTTCTAGCCTAAGTTTTTATATGCATTTAATCTTGATTTTCTTACAGTATAATGTAGGTTTGGCAAAATGATCCATGGACTCATTCATTTGAGAATGTGTATCAAAGTAAGTTTCTGAAACAAAGTCATCAATGTGTAGAGGTAGGTCAATGCTTTAGGCGTAAAGCTTTCAAGAGTGTTTACTAAGTTCATTAAGAAATTTTCTCCCCAAAGGTCATTCTGCAGCCTAATTCTTGTACCAGAAACTAGGATACCAAATCGATAATCCTAACTTATTGTTGTTTTTGTTATTGTTAATGTTGGTGGTAGTGGCGTGAGTGGTACCAGAGTTATTTGTACTTTTTTGAGATTGATGGAGGATTCTGGGGGTAGTTGGAATGATAGTAATGACCAGACATCACCTAAGGCATATGGACTTATGCTTGTGTGTGCACATGTGCATGAATTTTGGCAAGCACATGTGTGTTCACCTGTGTGTTTAGGAGGGCTGATACATGCTAGGGGCAAGACAAAGAGTGATGACAGTTTCTGGGCCCTTCACTCCAATATGCTCTCATATTTCATATGGCTACACAGAACCAAATCAATGACACAATCCTCTCTTACTTCATATTAAAAACCTTTAACACCAAAACAAAGAACCATAATATGTCTCAAATGAATACAGCCCAAAGGATTTCATTATATTCTTTAAGAGCCAACCGATGAGATTTAGGCGTCCGTGCCCACTTACAGTGTTATATTATTAAGGCTGATGACCACAGGGGTGAAGCTTTGCTATTTCCCATTCTCTGCCCTACTAAAAACATGTTGTGGCCTGAAACCACCTTGTGATTATGGGAATAAGTTCTCTGTGATTAATCTGGACAAAACACTGTCCAGAAGACCTGGAGTAGACATCTTATCTGAGAGCCACCACCCTATATCATGGCAATAGGTCCCTGGCTCCTTGTGTTTTAGGTTCTATACCACCTCAGTCTTCAGAAGGATGATTTAAATCAAACATCCAGAAGATCTAATTTTATTATTTTCTCTCTTACCAAAGTATGCCCTTGTTGTCTATCCTTTTAATATCAGTTACAAACAACTCGGGTTTATAGTTTTTCCATGTAAATAAAGTAGATATTAAATGTGTAAACCATATAGAAACACATGTTGGGGCCGTTACATTAGAAAACTGAATCGTGATTTGCTACGTTTATTCCCCAAAGCTAAATAAAGCAGATATCTGTGAAATCACAGAGAGACAAACCTTTTCAGTTTGACAGGTTAATTTGGGCAACTTTTTTTTTGCTCTTCTCTAATAGAACAACCATCATAACTCAAGACAACTGCCACTACATTTTTGCCAAGGTAAAATGTTTATAGAAATGTGTTCGTGTTTAACAAAATGTGTACAATTTTTCACCAAAAATTTAAAAATCAAAATTATTTTATTTATACATGTGAAATAGAGGTGTTGATGAAAATAAAAGGATAAAAATAGATTCTTCCAAAAGGAAAAACTTAAGATACAGGGTTGTTGTGAACAGTGCCCCCCGTCCCCAAATCTACAAATTGAAGAAATAAAAAGCTGCTTCTCCTATGGAAGGAAAAAAGCGTGATAATCCTTACAGGATACCTATGTAGAAGAACATATTGGAGCAGACAGGCAAGATGACAGAGGGAATAAAGGGGACACCCAATTGCTAGGGCCTGGAGACAGGCTTGAGAGATGTCACTAAGGGCCAAGGGCTGGAGATAAAATGTCCACATTTTGAGAAGAGGGAAAAGAAGAAGTAGAGAAGAAACAAACTGAGTTTTAGAGAAGACAGGAAGGTAATTTGCCCCCTGGAGTGGGAAGTGGGGTAACATAATTTGCCCCCTGGAGTGGAAAGTGGGGTACAGGGGCTGGACACACAGGAAAGTGGTGTAGGCCTAAGGAGATAACTGTAAATTTCTTGAGATTCTAGTGAATGGCCAGCTCTGAATCCAAGTGACTATGTACAGTATCACTGTGGCTAAAACCCAAATAGAATGAACCAGGATGAAGAGTTTGTTACTTGACCCGGATGTGTAACCACAGAACCAGAACCAGTCTGACTGGTTCAACTTTGTCAATAACAGAATAATAAGGTATTTTTCAATTGCAATTGACCCCCAGGTTGCAAGTCAGAAGCATGCACTGGTGAACTAAGCTTGCTTGATTAGAACCCTCCAGCATGAAAAGGTAAAGTGTGCAACCTAAGTACCCGGACTAAGGAGTGAGGCCCAAATTAAGAAGTGTTGCCGTACGAACTTAATAACCAAGGACCCAGCACCACCTGTCTGCATAACCCAATCAAACATGCCCCATTGCATTTTCCTATCTCCCTCATATTTACTCTCTTCCTATAAAGCCTGCTCGCAGAGCCCAGCTCGGGGAGGCAGATTTGAGCTCTGCCTTCTATCTCCTTGCCGAATGACTTTGCAATAAAGCTCCCCCCCTCCCAAAAGCTGCTGCCATAGTTTTGACTTCTATGGGCATCAAGCGCTGAGCTCATTGCTAGTGAAAGATGTGGAATCAGGGTGGCCTCAATACCTACATTGAAAGTACGTAATATACGTCTTTAGAATGTGTACCATGGAGATCCTCTCGCAATAGCAGACCTTGTATGTTACAGCCACTGTTCTCATATCACAATCTGTTAATTATGCACTATGCAAAGTCTGGAGTACAATACGGTAACTTAAGGTTAGGTTATAGGCCTAAAGACACAATTTTATACAGGAAGATTCCACTCCCCCCCACCCCCGGAGCCCTTAGGAAGGATCAAGGTAATTTCCAGGAAGTTCTGACTTGGAGTCCATCTACTCTCCCAGGCTGCCCTTCCTCCTCATGTACTTGGGCTATTAAGGAAAGACGACCTTTCCTGCTTTTCAAATTCTAGGTTCTCAATTAAGCCTGAATTATTCCAAAGCAAACAACTCTTCCTATTCCCACAGATTATCTGAATTATCAAAAATGATAATAAAATAAAAATCTACTTCTAGTGAATTCAAAACCTTGAATTCTTTCTAAAACCTTGTTAAGAAACTTTTTTCTAGGCTCAGCAGCGCCTGTGGCTCAACAGGCTAAGGCGCCAGCCACGTTCGAACCACCTGAGCTGGCGGGTTCGAATCCAGCCCAGGCTCAACAAACAACAATGACGGCTGCAACCAAAAAATGGCCGGGCATTGTGGTGGGTGCCTGTAGTCCCAGCTACTTGGGAGGCAGAGGCAGAAGACTCGCTTGAGCCCAGGAATTGGAGGTTGCTGTGAGCTGTGATGTCACAGCACTCTATCCAGGGTGATACCTTGAGGCTCTGCCTCAAAAAAAAAAAAAAAAAAAAAGAAACTTTTTTTCTAAAAGGTTATCTTTCCACCCTCAAGTTTCATATTTAGTGTTAGGGTTTGATGACTGTTAGGTGCCCATTCCTCTTTTTTTAATAGACAAACATTTATACAAAAAAACCAAGTCACAGATAAGACAGCATATTCCACGACATCCTATATTTCCTCAGATACAATTTAAAGTCAAAGTTTTAACTGCACGAGGATATTCAAATATAACCAAATCATCATGTTCACTTTCATGAATAGTATCCTCCCCCAAGTGTGAGCCTATACATTATTTCATCTGTTTTAGTCTCACCTTGATTTTTTATTATAAAAATTAATCATTCACAAACTTTGTTTCACTGATTTTAAACTGCCTGAAATAGGACAGATATGTAATACATGTCCAATGTGTATTGTTCCTCCACCATTAATATAACTAAATCAAAATTTTATGTCAATTGCTGAAATGCTTAATTCTGCCAGAAATCTTGATTTTATCTACCCAGCTTCATCTACTAAGACATGTATTCAGGCAGGGGTTTTTAATAAGCCATTGTATGAAACAAACAAAAAAGCGTGGAAGATGTTATGTGGGAACCAATGGCAGGAATAAGGAACCAGCAGATTCCTCCTTAATAAGTGTGTGCACAGTCTCTGATCATCTACCTTCTATTTTATGACCAGACATCGATGAGAAATGTGAAGGTGAGGTGGAGTTTATTAGTTATTTCAGCAAACCATCCAGCCTGGTGCGGGCTTACACACGTTTTCATGGTTGATATGAAGAACTTACAACCAGAGCCAGACATTTTTCAGTCTGTGCAATGAGCCTGACAATGTGAAAAATCTCAATACAATAATTTTGTAGATGCTAAAACATGCAGGTATATATAAACACACAAAAGTAACCCCTGACTCGTCAAGAAATAGCTATCCCAAACACATGACTGTTAAATCTGGAGATAATATAATGAATAATTACTAAGTGTAAGTTTTCATGCCAGATTATTTCCAGGAGAATAATTAGTGCATTACTCAAAATGCACTTGAAAAAATCAAAATGAAAGCCTTCTAAACAGCCCAGGTGACATCCCTGGTTTTATTGAAGTAAATAATTATTATAAAGTAGTAAAGTAAAAGCTAGCACAGAGGAACAAAAAATGTTTCCTGGTCTCAGGAAGTTATCAGCCCATGGAGGGTCAAAAACCACTCTATTTCTAAAACTACCTTACATCAATTCCTACTGACATTTCAAAAGGAAAACAAAAATAGCACCCAAACTTCTTCAGGCAGAGTAAGCCACACACACACACACACTCTTTACAAAAGTAAAGTTTGCAACAAGCTATAATTAAGCTCACATCCTGACAGTAAAAACACAAAGTTTTATTCTAAATATAGAGGAAGACTCTCCACATTCAGCAACCTTCCTGGTTGTTTTTTAACATTAGTCATTGGTATGTCATTGTCTCCTTTGCATAAAAAAATTCCTCTTTTTGAAAATACACATACAATATACATGAAAATTGCATTGCTTTAATTTTTTTATTTGGGGTAGAGGTTTTCTTAAAATCTCTGGTAAATTGTTCTCCTGCCTTGTCCTTCCTGTACCTCTAAACCACTATTTAAATGGCATTTTCTGGGTGGCGCCCATAGCTCGGTGGGTAGGGCACCAGCCACACCCAAGCTGGCTGGTTCGTGCCCGTCCTGGGCCTGCTAAACAACAATGACAACTGCGATCAAAAAATAGCCATACGTTGTGGCAGGTGCCTGTAGTCCCAACTACTTGGGAGGCTAAGGCAAGAGAATCACTTAAGCTCAAGAGTTGGAGATTACTGTGAGCTGTGACGCCACAGCACTCTACCCAGGGCAACATATAGTGACACTCTGTCTCAAAAATAAATAAATGTCATTTTCCTTCTTACTGTCAAGGCAGTGAAGTGCTGTTTGCTAAATAGACTCGGGTAGCTGCCCACAGCCCGATTCCTAGTTCTCAGTGTTCTACATGGGCTACCCTTGACCTCCTTCAGAGGTGACACCTATTCATGGGAAAGAAGGTTCTGGAACCTGAACAAGTCTGGCTAAATGGAACACTGATTAACTCATTAAGAAAATTACAATTTCCTAGCATGCCAGATTGTGCTCAGGATTATTTTATAAAAGAATTACAGACCTGAGAACGGGTGAACCCATACCTCGCAAAGCACCTACAAATCCCCAGCAGAGAGGAGGGCTAATTGTAATTTATGAGATTTAAAGACAATCAGAAGATGGTAGTATAGAGTTTGGCCTTTTGCACACACATAGTCCCGCCACCTGGAATCTAGCTACCTGCCATGAACCTGGAATGAGTTAACCTCTGTCAGCCTCAGTTACCTCAAATGGAAAATACCAATGATAATGGCACCCATTTGTTGGGTTATTTTGAAGAATGTGTGGGGTGGTACACATAAAGTGTTTAATATGGTGCCTGGCACATGGAAGAGCTCAATAAAAGATCACTGGCACTTATTTTTTAATTAGAATTTTTAGAACAATAAAATCTACCACTCTGCACCAAAAAGCTCAACATGGAAGCACACAAACCAAAAGCCTATGTAGAAAAAAAAACCCAAAAATCAATTTATAAAGATAAATTAGATGTACAGGAAGCAAACGCACTCCCAAACACTCCCACTCTACCTCTATTCTTTTTTTGGCTGTTCAGAACAGTTGATGGGCCTTTAGAAAAAATATTTAAGCTTTCAAATAACTGCTTAGAAAAGGACTAAAAACTATATTTAACTGCCTCTGGGGCAATTAGAGCATGGCCATCGCCACATCTGCTATTTGCTCATCAGGAAACTGCTTCCAAGACATTTAACATTCATAGGTGTATTAGCTCATTATTAATACCCTGGAAATTCTCCATGACATTATTGACTACAGTGCAGAATTTGATATGAGGAGGCTCCATCTTGGTTTCAATTCATCTAAGAGGATTGAGAAGGGAGTTCCCACTCTAACACTGTAGAGTGGTCTCAAACGTGGGCTGAATTACAGCAAAGTCCAGTGCATAGCCTATTTCTAAAGACTTTTCTTTAAACATCTCAACCCTCTACTCATGACATTCTCTCTCGTATTCCCTGGAAATAATCATTATTACAGCACACGGCTAGTGTCACCAACTATGCACAGACACACATGTTAATACAATTAATCCTCCTATGAGGTGGACACTTACTATTACAATCACTGCACAGGAAGTTAGTTAGAGAAAACTGGTGCACAGGTGGGTTAGGTAACACGCTAGCAGTGCCTGAGCTGGAAGAAGCACGGCAGTCTCAGCGCAGGGAAAACGTGTCCCTACGCAGCCCCTCCTGAGCCTTGCTGATACAACTCTAACAGTACAGATGCGGTGGTAGAAATTACTCTCAGGAGTTATCACAAGACAGAGGCAGCATCAGGAACTCCCACTCTTCCAGTGCACCCTGCTCGCCCACGTGCCATTCTTCTAACACCCCGGTAAGAAATGCCCATATCCAAAGAAAGCCCATTAGATCAGAGATTACGCCATGTATAGTCTGGCACAAGGAAACCAGCCAGGATGTCACTGGGACAGTCTGGCTTTTAACATAACTTTTATTCATCATTTGACTTGTGCAAATCCAAAGACAGTGTTCTAACTTTCAATTTAGAAACATATGTGTAATATACATGAACTGTATCAACATATGGAGGCCAAAATGTCAATTTTATCTTAAATTCCTTCTGACGAGATCATCCACTGCTTGCATCTCTATGCCTTGGGAATCCCCACATAGCAGTCAAGGTATGATGTTACCTTGAGGATGGCCGAAGGCCAGAACAGGTGCTGCTGTGAAGGTTATTTTTTTAGCCGTGATTAACACGTAAATCGGAAAGTGGTTTACAACTTCCCCCTCAATAATGTGTGCTGGCTTTCTCCAGTCAGTTGAAGGGTTTCAGAGCAAAGACAGATTTCCCAAAGCAGCAGCATTTGTCGTTAAAATGGCAGCACAGAACACCTGTCTGTTTCCTGCCTGCAGATTTTGGATTTAAGACTGCAGCACAAACTAACTGGTGTCTGGGTTTCTAGGCTTCCAGCATGCTGTACAGATTTTGGACTTACCAATGAATGTCCACTCAATCAGAGACTACGCCATGTACAACCTCTCATGAGAAAACCTGCCATCTGGCCAATGAGCCATCAATCAAAAGATCTCTCTCCCTTCCCAGCGCTGGTTCTGTCTTTGGAGGAGCCTGACTACTCTACCCCAGCACCTCCCTCCTCTATCACCTTTCTCACGGGAGGTTCTCAGCAGAGGGTCACAGAAGGAGCTCCCGTCCTGATTTCCCATTGTTGTTCTTACAAAAAAAGATGGAGCTGGCCACTTCCCATATGGCATAAAACCAGTAACCTTCTGGAACTGGGTAACACACTCTCCCTGGTTTGACTGTGGTAGGTTCTGGTCCACCTGCTAATGGCTGTGGTTTGACAGTGGATAGTGACACTCCGCCTGGTCTGTAGAATTCACAAAGTGGGGCCTCAGAGACAGCCCACTGCCCTGCTCAGAGTTGTCCAGCCAAGCTCTGCCCTGGCACCACCCACCATCAAGGCTTTTGGTGCCACTGAGCCAGCCTGAAAGGCTTGAGGAGCCTGTTCGGAATCCCAGATGGCATTTCGGTCACCTTTTCCTCCCAAGATCATGGAAAACCACCTCCCTGGCCTCAATGGCTCCCAACTTCTGGCTGTACATGGGTTTGGTTGTTACAATCTCATTTTGCTTAGTGCCAACGTCCCATTTCAGCCGCTCGGATTCTAGAAAACCAGTATTTATTTTTCTTAAGAAAAGATCTTAAGCCAAGCCTCCTTCTCTTTCTCCCCTTCTCCCTTTCTTTCTCCCCATCCTCCCCAAACCGCAAAGCCCTGTCCCTTGTAAAGGGCCAGAGCTGCAGGGAGGAATGTGTCACACCAAGAACATCCACCATTGCCCAAAGCTGTTTTCCTTGTGGCTTGTTCGGTAGCAGGCGCGCCGCCCTCAGTGTTGACAGTCAGCAATTTTGAATGTGCTGACAGGGAGAGCAGTGACCACAGAGTCCAAGCAAACCAGCAAGAAGAGAGAACCGAGGCGGAAATGCCAGGGCCCCGCTGGGCCTCTGTGCGTCCTGCTTCCCCAGGCCCACCGGTGAGGTCACAGGGTGGCCAGCAGAGGCGCGGAGCAGGGCAGGGAGCAGAGGGACCCTCGCCTCCTTCAGCTGTTTCCTTGGCGTCACAACTCCAACCCCACGTTGCTATTTTGGGGGCTGACGCATGCAGAGCTGTGGGGGAGGGAGCCATCCCCGGCAGTGTGCGCTTCCCTCCAGGCCGCCGGTTGTGCTGAAAGGCGAGAGGAAAGGCTCGGGTGCACGGCAGCCTCATGAGCGTCTCCCGCTCCGACATTGAACTTAACAAAAGTTCTTTATACTGCTGGTTTGTTTTTCATGCAGTTTTTTTTTCCTTTAGTAGCAAAGGAAAGTTTTGTAAGCAAAAAGGGTGCCAGAAAATTTCTGGGTAGCAAGTCTAGCATTAAATGGGAGAGAGGGGGAGTGCAGCCATTACACTGAAGCTTGAAAAAGACTATTATATTATCCCTGTGATGTCTTACGGGCAGCCTGAGAGTTGGGGATTCTGGACTCCCTCTGTTCTTGGCTCTATCTGGAGTAGATAATAGGGAAGTCATTTAGTTTTCGGGTGGTTTAATTCATGAAGTGATCAGGTAGGCAGTGGGTCTCCCCATCCTCACACACATACAATGGTCACTTCTGGGAGCTGGGCTGACACACCAGCAGGGACAAAACTGAACTCGACCTTTGGTCTCCTGAGTAAAGCAGTCAGTGCCTCTCCACCTCTGCAGTTCACAGACCACCTCTGTGGCACAAATGTCCTCACCAACCTCCTCTCGTGTGCCAAGAGGAAAACACAATCCCACTCGCTGTAATTACAAGAAAAACTAGAAAGCTTTGGGAATGAACACTGAGGCAGAAATGGCCGGCTACCCATCCAGGATGTGTGTACTCTTCTGGCTAGAGAAAGTGGTTACCTAGGCAAGGACTACATTTCCCAGCTCCCTTTGCACCTGATTCTTGCCAAAAAAAATGTGGACAGAAATGACATGTGCCATTTCCAGGCTGGCCCAGAAGAAACGTTCAGCAAGATTCCCCAGGACATTTTAGGCTCTCTCTTTTCCCACCCACCATCAGTAAGCAAAAGATTCCAAGACTTACCCAGGAGCCTTGAGATGGAAGGAAGTGGCTGCCCTGCACTGTTACTTTAGAGAGAACGAACTCATATGGGTAGGCCGCTGGAATTTCAAGTCTTCTCTGTCCCCAAAGTTACTTTAATTGCACAAAATCAATAAGTGATGTCAGAGGAAAATGATCAATAGGACATAATGACATACAGGTTAAACATGGGATGCCACTATCGTGTTTTTTTAAAAAGCACATGGCTACCCATGTACTTTTCTATGTGCATGAGGTGTCACTGGAGGCAAATACAAGAAAATGGTAACTGTGGTTGCCTTGGGAGAAGGATGCTAGAGGACAGGAAGAAAGGGATGGAGAAGAGATTTATCTTTCCCCATATATTGTTTTTAACCTTTTGAATTTGTCCAATGTGTATCTGCTACTTATTCAAAAGTTACATTTGACAAAGCACAAATTCTGAAAGAATCCAGTTTAAAGGCCACCAGGAGAATGCTTACAGACAGTACTATTAGTCCCCAGGGACTTTTTCAAAAACTAATGATAGAAAGTGTTGACATTTAAAAATACACAAAGCTGTACCTTTTGTGAAAATGCAAGGCATAGGTGGCAGCAGCTGCCATAGGTACAGTGCATCTGAATTCTTGGAGGGGAACTTTCTCACCCGCTGACAGACTTTCCTTTCTTTCCAATGGGGACGTGAGGCTGATACCAGAAAGGAATAAGGAGTTGTTCCTTCTGTGAGATCGGGTTATTCCTAAATGTGCATGCTGCAGGTCATTCATAGGGCTTGGCATAAAAGGGATTCCTGGATTTCTTTCCTGAAAATTCTGACTTGGTAGTGCTGGGGTGAAGCTTAGGAAACCAAATCACCCACAAGTGTCAGTTGACTCTCACACTCACGCACACTAAGGAAACCCTGTCTTCATCTGTCCATGGACCCTCCCTGCCACCTTGAACAAGTCGCTTCACTTTCACATTTTATATCCCTGGAATGTAACAGTGAGATTTACAACCTATGAAACTCAAATGTGTCTGCTGAGACTAGGTGATGCCTGTGAAAATGGCTGAACCCTCTACCACATGACCTTATATACAAGGGCAATTATGATTACAATTACTATTGTTAGGTGTGTGTTTTCGATGGCTATTTTATGTTTTAAAATTCACTATATCAAAAAATAACATTTTAGAAAGAGAAGGGGGACAGAAAATGTGTTTGTGTTTCCATAGAAAGGCTTTGTAAGAATTTCTGCTGTGCTATTGGGTATTTACTGGGCATTTGCGTCAGTGGATCTTCCACCCATGACAAGTAAAGCTGTTTCCAGAATACTCAGAGCAGAGCGTAAGCCATAAGGAAAGTAGTGTGGGTGAGTCCAGTGACCAGAGCCCAGGACAGCTCACACACAAGGAAATCAGGCAGCACCTGGTCTGTGGCAGATTACTTTATGGAACAGGGATGGATGCAAGAGATTCACCTGCCACAAGAATTGTCTTAAGGAGTATCGGCTGGCCCTGGATAATTTTATTTTCTGTTCATCTCACAGACAGGTCCCATACTTATCTCCAAATATTCTAAAATATTTTGTAGCAAAAGGCCATCTAAACCCAACCCCTCTATGTTGGTCAGAATCAACTGGTTCCTATTGACTGCAATTTTTCTCTCTATCAATCATTCAACCTTAGAGAAGAAACTATCTGGGGAATAATCTGAGTAGTTAATGAAACTTTAGAATGACTAAGTTTTTAAGATATCTTAGGAGTAAAAGCTGATATTTTCTAAGAAATAACCTGAAGGTTTTTTTGTTTTATTCTACAAATTTCTTTGTAAAACAGATCAGGGAGAGGACGGGTAGAATTATTAGATTTTTTTTTTCCTTTTTAAAGAATTTATTTTTTTTTTATTGTTTGGGATTCACTGAGGGTACAAAGAATTAAGTTACACTGATTGCATTTGTTAGATAAAGTCCCTCTTATACTTGTGTCCTGCCCTTAAGATGTGGCCAAACGTGACCCCCATCTCTTCCCTCCCCCCCCCTCACTTGCTCATTTCCTCCTACTCCCCCCCCCCCTTGTATTAGCTCTTCTACTGCCATCAGATTAGATTAGAGTACACTGGATTCTTGCTTCTCCATTCTTGTGATGCTTTACTAAGAAGAATGGTGTTCCACCTCCATCCAGGTTAATACAAAGGATGTAAAGTCTCCATCTTTTTTAGTGGCTGAATAGTATTCCATGGTATATATGTACTACAGGTTGTTAATCCATTCCGGAGTTGCTGGGCATTTAGGCTATTTCCACATTTTGGCGATTGTAAATCCAGCTGGAATAACAGGCTACCGCAAATGTCCTTATGATAAAAGGTGTTTTTTTCTTCTGGCTAAATGCCTAGTAATGGGATTGCAGGATCAAATTGGAGGTCTAATTTCAGTTCTTTGAGAATTCTCCGTACTTCCCTCCAAAAAGTTTGTATTAGTTTGCAGTCCCACCAGCAGCGTAAAAGTGTGTCCTTCTTTCCACATCCACATCAGCATCTGCAGCTTTGAGATTTTGTGATGTGGGCCATTCTCACTGGGGTTAGATAATATCTTAGGGTGGTTTTGATTTTGCATTTCTCTGATGATTAGGGATGATGAGCATTTTTCCAAATGTTGGTGTTAGTCATTCATCTGTCTTCTTTGGAGAAAGTTCTATTCATCTCTCTAGCTTAGTGATATATGGAATTATTGGATCTTTTTTTATTATTAATTTGAGTTCTCTACAGATCCTAGTTAGCACGTTTTTGTCTGATTCATAATATGCAAATATCTTTTCCCATTCTAAAGGTTGTCTGTTTGCTTTGGTTGTTGTTTCCATAGATGTATAGAAGCTTTTCAGTTTAATTAAGTCCCATTTGTTTATTTTTTGTTGTTGCAATTGCCATGGAAGTCTTCTTCAGAAAATCTTTCCCCAGCCTGATATATTCAAGTGTTTTCCCCAAGGATTATTATTGTTTCATGCCTTAGATTTAAATCTTTTGTCTATCTTGAATCAATTTTTGTAAGTGGTGAGAGGTGTGGGTCCAGTTTCAGCCTCTAGCTCTGAGGTTCTTTCTTCTCGATGGTCTATCCTATTTTTGATACTTTCTTTTTTATTTGCAGTTTTGGTGGGGTCTGGCTTAAACCCACCAACCTTGTATGTGGGGCCAGCGCCCTACTCCTTGAGCCACAGGCACCACCCTATTTTTGATACTTTCTACTGCATCTTTACATTCTCTGATTGTCTCCTTCATTTCCTTAAGCTCTCCCATATCCTTTCTATGTTCTACATATCTCTCATCTGACTTTTGGTTCTGTCTTTCCTTTTTTTTTTTTTTTGGAGACAGAGTCTTGCTATGTTGCCCTCAGTAGAGTACCATGGCTCTCAAATACCTGAGCTCACAGCAACCTCAAACTCTTGGGCATAAGCAATTCTCTTGCCTCAGCCTCTCAACCTCTCTTTTGTCATTGTTGTTTAGCAGGTCCTGGCTGGGTTCGAACCCACCAGCCCTGATGCACATGGCCGGTGCCCTAATCACCGAGGTATGGGTACCAAGCCTGACTTTCCATTTTCTCATCCATTCTTTTTATTGTCTTTACTATCCAATTTTAAATTTCCTTTCTGTCAAGTCCATTCAATCTTTATAGGTGGTGTCCCTGGCAGTAGCTGCCTCATGGTCCCTTGGGGGAGTTCCTCTGTTTTAGTTTTTCATATTGCCTGAATTTTTCTGTTGGTTTCTCCTCACGTGTTCTTTCTTCTTCTTCACCTCCTTATCCTCCTTTTCCTTCTCACTGCCTCCTTTTTTTTCAAACAGAAGTCCTTGCTGTTGATGAAAGTATGTTGCAATATGTCACTGGGACACCAGGTGGCACTATGGTTTTTGTTAGGAGACAGAGCACAGTCTGCAACCTCTATGGTCCTTATTCCAAATTTAGTTGCCTTTGGCAATCACCTGATTGTTTCCTCAGCATTCAGATCCTGCTTGGTTGGGATCTTAAAGCTGCCTTCAGGGGCAGATCTCACAGTACTCCCGACTCCAGTTCATGGAGTATGGGAGTCCCTCAGCCTGTCCAATGAGTGGAATTCTGATCCCAGCAGGGAGAATTAAGATGGCTATGCTTGAGGTCTCTGCTAAGACCTTCTCACAACCTTCCCACAATGGCGGCCCCCTGGCCACAGAGACCTTCTCAGTATGGCAGCCTTGCCAACCACCAAACCTATGGCAAGTCCACTCCAACTAGCATTCAAATCTGGTTGCTATATACTGTTCACGTCTGTCCACTTGTCCAAGCTTTCCAGTCAACATGCAGCTTCTTCCAACAAGTGAAAACTCCAGAAAGGCTTCCTCCTGTCTTGGGCCTCTGTGGGGGTGGGGGAAGGGCAGCCAATCCCAGTTGGTTGCAATCACATGCCTAATTCATCACATTTCTACCACCCGGATCATACTGTATCTTGCTTACTAGCTTCTTGCTGTGCTCCTGAGCTATGACTCTGGGTAAGGTCCCTGTGCTAGGTATGGCTGGGTTTTCTCTTATTCCCCAGTCATTCTAGGAAAGCTCAGCTGAACTTCTTGTCTGCCATCTTGCCCTGCCCCCTGAGAACCGTTCGATTTGAAATATAAGTTTTCTGTTTATCTTTTGGAAGAAACTCTAATTTTTAAAAGATCAGGTCCAAAAAGGGTAAGTTAACATGATCCTTGTGATTATAATTGTTTCTTTTTTCTTTTTGACAACTACTTCACATGTCAAGTGCTGTTTAAATTCATTTTTTTCTCTTTTCATTGTTCTCAAACAAATGAAATGCTCCAGTTGCAATTTTATAATGAAGTTGTGCTTAATTCTACATGAGTGCCCTGCACTGCATAAACTTAAAAGGATCACCTAAAAGCCAATGATAAAGATTTCTGGACCTCATTGTAACTAATTTCCTCCCTTTCTGAGCATATGGGAAGCCTTCTCAGGCTCTTATGTAGTTAATTGAGGGCCATGTACACACAGTTTTGGCCAGTAGGTTATGAGTAGAGGATGAGCTGGTGTGAGTTCTGCACACAGTCTTCTCTTGCTGCAGCAAACCTAGAGGCCACACACTCAGATGGGTGGCCCTGAGTTACTAGGTGGAGAAGACCCTCCATGCTTCCCATATTCATCTGAGTTGGAAATGTAGCAGGAATATTTGATACAGCTATCAAGCCAGTGGAACAAATAAGGGAGTTGGGGGAGGGTTGATTTGTTACTGCAGCATAATCTTACCTTTTCTGATTGATACAAAGCAAATGGCTTAAAATCTCTGAGTTCTACTTAGAGCATTGAACTTCTATTTGTATAATAGGTAGATGAGTCACCTAATATTTCTGAGCTTCAGGTTTTTTTTTTTTTGAGACAGATCCTCAAGCTATCGCCCTGGGTCGAGTGCCATTGCATCACAGATCACAGCAACCTCCAACTCCTGGGCTCAAGCGATTCTCCTGCCTCCACCTCCCAAGCAGCTGGATGGTTGCAGCCGTCATTGTTGTTTGGTGGGCCTGGGCTGGGTTCAAACCCACCAGGTGAGGTGTATGTGGCTGGCACCTTAGCTGCTTGAGCCACAGGCACTGAGCTGAGCTTCAATCTTTTTGACTATAAAATGGGAAGAATGATTTTTGGCATGTGAGAGTCAAATGAGTTTTATTCTGGAAGTATTGTGAAATCTGTAAATCAAGTCTAGATGCAAAGCCCTAGCACCACTGCTGTGGATTTAGCTGGACAGCTTAAGGGGCTAAATTTGCTTATTTGGGGTCAGTTATTAGAATTCATTGCCTCATTATTCTTAAAAAGCTAAGCAGTACATTTCAGAGATAGATCAGGAACATGTTACGTCAAATTCTGATACCACTTAGAGAATAATATGTTATCTTACAAATGGCAGGGCTAGCTGAATGATTTTAGAAGCCTCACTTCGGGCAAGCAAACTCAACTATTTGCCTTTGGCATAAAAAGAAAGGAAAAATAGAGGCTCCGAATGAAAGACTTGGCACAAAGCCCTTTATTCCTCCCACAGCCTGTCAGAGCGGGAGAGAGAAAGAGAGCACGGGGGTGGGGGGGTGGGGGGAGAGAGATGGGACATTCCAGATTCCACCCCTGCACACAGAAACAGGGCCAGCCATATACATTCAGGAGGGGTAGCACAAATCTATTCTTGTGTTACTCTCTCAGAGAAAACAGACTTATCCAAAGCAGAAAGGACAAATGAAAGAAATGGCCTCCGTGCAGAAGATCTGGAAACAGAGCAAGGACCTGTGTTCCCTGACGAAGGGCCGAGGCATTCTGCTTCTAACCCAGAAGGGCTTCCCGACCCTTCGAGCATATGACACCAATTCACAGACTGACTCGCCAAAGGGCCGTTTTCACCCAGTTGCGTAGGTCATCAGATATTAACAGTGGGCTCTTTCTGAGCACTTACTAAAATTGCCAAGCACTGACATTTTAGATGTCAAGGAAGTGAAGCACAGCAAGGCTCAGTAACTCAGCCAAGGTCACAAGGCTGGAAGGCAGCAGGGTCAGGAGTTAGGTCCAAGACAGTCCACCTAGAGGCTGTGGTCTTAACCACTACATTTATAAGGGAAGAAGTTTTTTAAAGGAAGGAAAATTAGGAGCAATCCTATCACTTGCTACAGGTGTTGCAAAGGGCTTCAGACACATGAATTCACTTAATCCTCATGTCTATTCTAACATAAGTGGCAATCTAATTCTATTTTTTTTTAGATTGGTATGGGGGTACAAATGTTTAGGGTACATTGTTTTCATTTCTGAGATAAGGTTCAAGTTGTAGTTGAGCCCTTCACCCAGGGGACATGCTGAACACTCTCGCACT
Organism: Arctocebus calabarensis; assembly: GCA_963573935.1. Lineage (NCBI taxonomy): Eukaryota > Metazoa > Chordata > Mammalia > Primates > Lorisidae > Arctocebus > Arctocebus calabarensis. The sequence continues at coordinate 54,006 of CAUYON010036035.1, forward strand.
GTGCACATGACATGGTATTCTCGCTCCATTTTATTTTACAATGAGGAGGTCCAGAGAGATTGATTAACTTGCCCAAAGACACAACGCCAAACAAATCGCGAGTTAGGAATCAAATCCAATCTGACTCTACTGTACTACAATGGGAAAGTCTCTGGCTAAAAAATATGCAAGATTTGGGGAAGGAAGCAAAATCCTTTTATGAAAGTAGAGGACAGAAAGACTTTGGAACTTAGTTAAAAGCTGTATCCTAAGAAATATAACACATCTAAACACGGGACAGTGCCCGTCAACAGAGTTCCCTCTAACACAGAGCCTTTTTGTTTGCAGAATTAGAAAGATGGTGAGTCAATGTTTGGACCAAAGAAAGACAGTTCTGCATCATGAAACAAATCTTTTTACACTCAGCAAGTGGACAGTTAGTATGAAAGTAGCCAACTGCTTTTTCTTTGGTTGTCTTTATATTTTCTCTTACTAAGTTATTATGAACATATCTTTCCATATTTCTTAAACTGATGGACCACTGAATAATCATTAGTCATTTTGTTGTTATTTTGCAACATTTGCTAATCCACAGCTAAAACGTTCCTCCAACCTTTTGATAGGAGCAATGCAATTATGACACAGGCGCAAAAGCAGCTCATTAACATACCTGTGAGTGACACGGAGGATCATTAATTAGGCATTCTGAGCATAAGTATATATGTATAAATTAGCATCTATTCACCATTTAAACTGTAAGAGATTTTTCATATCTGAATATTAACTATGTTGGAAAATTACTTAGTTTTCCTGAGTGAATTCCACAAACAATACCCATCCGTGATAACAAAAATAAGATGAGGAATGATTTTAGGAGCTGAACATAGTAGAGTCCAGTGATGTTATCACTCTTCAACTAACAGTGTCTCCATTTGTCTGTTTCCTCTTTCTTGTACTTCTGATGATCATCACATTTGTGGGACGCTCCATATGGGCCCTTTTCTATGGAAAATGCTTAGATAGGGTACAACTTCCAACATTCTAGAGATACTATGCCCGCTATTTTTCATTCATTTATTCTTTCAATACAAAACTTTTTTTGAGACACAATCTTTCTCTGTTGCCCCCCCAAGTTTAGGTACAGGGGCATCAGTACCTCACAAGTAGCTGGGACTATAGGTACCCACCTGCTAATTTTTCTCTTTTAATAGAGATGGGTTGATTAAAAGGCCATGAAAGCTATTTTAAATAGTTCAATGAAAATATTTCAGATTGTATATGAAGTCAGCACATTGTGTGTACATGATTGCACCAATGTGCACAATTATGATTTAATAAAAATAAAAAAAAAGAATAGAGATGGGTTCTTACTCTTGCTGAGGCTGGTCTCGAACTCCTGAGCTCACCTGATCCCCCTGCCTTGGCCTTCCAGGGTGCTAGGATTAGAGGCGTGTGGCTCTGTACCAGGTCTTCTTTCAATAAATATTTATTGAGTATGACCTATGTACAAAAGACGATGTGCAGGATACCTATATGAATACGGCATTATTTTTACTCTCAAGGATGTGATAGTGTAGCAGGAATGATGAGGCAAAAAGTGCACACCTGATGCTCTAATGTAAGGCAGACAACTGCAACTCCCAAAGAATCCAAACCCTACAGAAAATGAGGGAATTCCATGATCTTCATGATAAAAGATATAGCTTGAATCTTGGAAGAGGAGGAAAAGACTTCTGATAGGGAGGGGGCAGGAACTGGGGAACGCTTCATGGAGAGGTAGCACTTTGGCGGGATGTTAACATGAAGTAGAAGAAGCAGATCTGGCCAAGTTTGGGGCATTTCAAGAAACTCACCTCCTCGAGAAACCAGAGCCACATCAATATCCACCTTTGCATGGGGTCTTGAGTTGAGCTACTTCTTTAACCAACAAAGGTCCACCCCAGGCTTTTCAATGAGTCTCATGACTTGTCCTGTCAGGCTCTGGCAAAATGCTAGTATTAGGATCTTCCTGATAATAATATGCTATTGTCCTTCACATATATGACAATGATACTAATTACTTTGTAGGGCTTGTGCTTGCACTGTTTTTCTTATAGGCGTCTTGGATCTGTGCCAGCACATCCATTGTTCTCTGTTAATTTTTCTTGCGACCAGTGGCGCGCTTTTGTAAAATGGCTATCCTGGATTAGGGATAGAATTTGCAGCTCTTAGAGTATTTTTTCTAAGTGGAGCTCACTAGTCTGTGAGGAAACTGAACCAAGGAGTTTGGTCTTTGGGGCACTAACCTATAACCACCTGACCTGACCGACTACGTGAGTTTTACTAGGATGCCTTTTCCAGAGGGAGAACTAGCATTTTAATACATTGCCCTATTGAAGATAAGCAGTTAACTGGTTCGTATTTACATAGAGTAAAATCTGAGGGCTTCCACAGTTCTCGACATTTACCTGTTTAAAAAAAAAAAAAACCAAAAAACCAGGCAGGCCATAGCTCCTAACTGGCTTGATTCTGCAAACACAGCATCCAGGCAGTGGGCTGCGTTTAGCCTGTGGTCCTAACTGTGTGGCTTCCACAGCGCATCCGTTCTCAAAACATGTTGGATAGGAGTCAAGACATATCTCCTTCATACTGGATACTACTCCATGGCAGAAAGGAAGGCTGCTATCAAGGACAGTTTTCAGGTGTGCTCGAGGAATCAAAAACTAAGTGGCCAGCAGTGGTTCTCATGAGCATGTGCACATTTTCTGCCTCAGTTATTGGCACGTATTGAAGTTTCCAAGGGACTCTGGGTCCTGAAGGAAATGAATAGCTTACCTCTAATGGACTAACCTGGGGAAACATTGATTGCTGTTGAGGAAAGGACTACTGAGGATCATGACTGCTGATTTTTTCCATGCTCCTAGCTAAATGTAAATCTTTCTCCTTTTGTTGGGTACAGCAAGTATAAATATTCCATTTTTCTATTAGAAATAGAACTTTTTAAGGCCATTAGTACCCATGATTAAAATGGTAAGGAAATTCTTGACTTTTAGATCTTTATGGGGGATAACAATGAATTAATTAATTGAAACATTTTTACTTAAGATCATGTTCTACATCCTACCCTCTGCCCGGCATGCAGCAGACACAAATTAGAAAGCAGAGAGTATCATTTCTCTAGAGAGAACTGCAGAGATCCAAGTACACGCTTGTCCTGGAAATTCAGAGGAAAGGAAAGCTCGTGATGGTCCAAGGTCATTCTAAAAAGCCTACATTGGGGGAGGAAGATAGAGAGTTGGGTTTTACAGAAAATGAGGGAGTTCCATGATCTTCATGATATAAGATATAGCTTGAATCTTGGAAGCACACAATAGAGAAAAAGAATTTGAGTTCAATAATCTCAATAAAAATTTCTCAAATTTAATTGTGTCAAAGGAACGTGAACTTTTTGTCCTGCGAGCTTAGCTGAAATCTATCTGTTTGAAAAGATAATTGGCTTTAGCATTGTCTGTGTTGGCCCCTCCTGCCTTACTACCTTCTAAAATTGGACAAAGCTCTTCCCACGGTGGTCTTCAGACAAACACAGAATTCTGGATTTTTATGCTGAAGCTCCTCTGCTATACTGAGAGTAGCTTGGTAAAGCTTCACAGAAAGAGATGTTCAGAGCCCAATCTATGGAGACACGTTCCAATTTAGGCTGCAGAATGAAAATTACAGAGCAGCCACAGAGGCAAGTTTAAAATTAGGACAGACTTCACTTTGTGCCTCTTAAGCCTCAAAGAGTCAGTAGATGAGGCAAAGGAAAATGGGGGGGGGGGTGAGTTAACGATACGAACTTGAAAAGCAAAATCCCCAGACTTCTGCTCCTTCCTATGGTCCTCCTGACACCCTCAGTTTTTTTTTGCACATCTGATGATCAGCAGAAAGAGCTTTCTGAGTCCCTCAGCCCCTTCCTAGGAGCCACTGTTAAGTCAGGGCCTATGAGGAAATTCTGCAGCTAAACAGGTCAGGAGAATCCTTCCTGAAGGAGGAGGGGGGAAAAAGGAGGAGAACCTTTTCTAGCCCAAGTCCTAGTACACCAGTAACACAGGTGACTCCATTTCAAAAGGAGTTAGGCAGCCTCAAGGCGCACCTGGGATATAGCCACGTTGGGTGCACGGAGCCTTGTCAGAGTGCCTGTGTCTCCAGGTGCAGTCAGCAGCAGATTTGGGGGTGCAGGTTACTAATAGAAACTACCCTGTCCTACCCACTAGGGAGTAGCTACTGTCTCTCTGAAGAGGGGATCTTTGCAGAGTGGGCAGGTGCTGTGGGACACTGAGCTGTGTTTTCCTCTTGCCTCTGCAACTTCACTTTTCTGTTTCTTGAAGTTAGGAAAACCTCACCTCCATTTACCATCTTTTGAGAATATTTTCACTGCTTGCTTTTGTGTTAAGAGTTTGCATTCTGGTCAGGCACAGTGGCTCACACCTGTAATCCCAGCACTCTGGGAGGTTGAGGTGAGTGGATTGCCTGACTGCAGGAGTTCGAGACCAGCCAGAGTTTGTGTGACAGCACTGTAATTAGCCTTAATCAAATAGTATTTGTGTTAGGTGCTACAACTTTGCTTCCTTAGACCAGCGAGACCCTGTCTCTACTAAAAAAATAGAAAAATCCACGAGGTATGGTGGCAGGCACTTATAGCCCCAGCTACTCAGGAGGCTGAGGCAAAAAGATCGCTTGAACCCAGGAGTTTGAGGTTACTGCGAGCTGTGACACCAAAGCCCTATATCTTGGGTGACACACTTAGACTCTATCTAAAAAAAAAAAAAAAAAAAAGAGTTTGCATTCTGAGATATTCGGCAATTAGTAAATACAGAAAGAATTATTCCTACTTTTACACAAAAAAGGGCATTTTTACCTGAACACCATATGTTTTCAAAAAGTTCAAGGGCAACCACACCAGACCCCTCCCATTAGATAATCAGGTACCGAGGACCTCAAAGGAGGTGGGGAACCAGTCTATGTGATCATCCTTGCAAGGTCCCACAGAGGCCTGCCATGGGCTCCCCTTTTGGAATCATTTGCTAGATTCACTTTCTAAGGGTAGATTGTCTTAGATGTGCTTGAATTTCTAGCTCCACATTCCAAAGAGCCAAAAAGTAGAAGATGATAAAATGTGTAAGAATGGTTGTTTTCATGCGTGACTTCCTTAGTTTGTTACAGGGAATGCCCACCTTTGGTTATGTCACTAGGAAAAAAAAAGTTGACAATAAATAGGGAATAGAACATGTCTCCATGGAGAGTGTAAATACATTCCTAATTATCAAGTAAACTAAGAAGTCAGACACATCGGACGGTTATGGCTCATCTATGATTGTTATGTGACATCTATAACTTTCTTAGTCCAGAGTGTGTTAATAAATGAACTCATCATATCAGTGGGCCTTTCTCGATAAATGCTGCCTTTTAGGCTACAAAACTCACTTTGCCAGAGCTATTTCAGCTCAAGTTAGAGCACAACTAGTTATACTACTTGATCTCATTGAAATACTTGGTGCCTGCTGATATGTTCAAACAAATTCACCAGATCTTGATTATGTTCTGGCAATTAAAGCTATTAAGTCAGTAGATAGACAGCAGGTTATTTCATTGCTGGTTGAAAAAGCCAGCTTTCTTTTCTCCTCTTTTTGTGTGACAGCACTGTAATTAGCCTTAATCAAATACTATTTGTGTTAGGTGCTGTAACTTTGCTTCCTTAGCCAGGAAACTCTGCCAATCTAAGAAAAGCAGAAATACAACTGTGGTCAAAAAGCAAGAAAGAAAAATCCTATGTACCCTCATATTACCCCCTGTCCCCTCAAAAAGCAAGATAGACACAGGTGTATATGTGAATTCTCTGAATGGTCTTTGCAACTTTTATGTCAACCTAAAACCTTTCTAAAATAAAAAGTTTAATTTTAAAACAGCAAGAAAGAGGAAAGAAAAGAGGAACGCAAAAGAGAAATGCCATTTAATGTGAGATGTAACTCTAGCAGATACCATGTAAAAATAAGCTACAGAAATAGTGAACTAGTTCAGAAAATATGGTTGCCCTTAAAAATTCCAGGTTAACTCTTTCATCACCCTGGGATACCTATGTGCTTTTTCTTTCTCTTTTTTTTAACCGCTGCAAACAATTTTGTAATGGAAAATAGAGCCAGGTGAAGGGAAAGACAATAACGATGAATAAAATTTATTCTTCCACCATTTATCCAGACTTCTAGTTTATCTGTGTTTTAACCTCATCATTTCTTAAAATCCCCTGGAAGGAAGAGCTCTTCAGATAGCTTGGGAATGATGTTAGTGAGCACGTGAGGCAGTGTTTCTCAAACTTTAATGTCTTATGAATCACCTGCTGATCTTGTAGACCGCTACATGCTGACTTGGTAGCTCTAAAATGGCCCCCAAGGTTGTGTGTGCAGAAACCTCCTATATGCCAAAGCTGCTGGTCCATGGACCATAGTCTGACCAGCAAGACTAGTAATTGAGCGAGGCAACCAACCAGAAGCAGAATCATGCTATCTTGTCCATGTGGCTGATAATGAGCAAGGTGCATGATGTAGTTGCCAACAACTACTATTTTCATTTTCTATTTTCCTTGGCCAATAAACCCTTGTGTCAAATTTTCAAAATACTCTGATAAAATGGCATCACACCATGGTTCAGATTATCTGTTAGCTCAGAGAATACCAATAACAGAAATAACTTCCTTCCTGATAAAAGTGCCCCAGCCATGAAAGAAAGGCAGCAGGGATAATTAAGGAAGCAGGGATCTGATCTTCGTTTATAATTTCGAATAATGTCACCTCAAATCTCTAGTTCTGTATCTGTAAAATATAGCTATTAGAACAAGTAATATTTTGAGTTTATGGAAGAAATGCTACACAACTCTGGGCTCACGATGTCCTCCTTAGAGATGCTGGTGGCTGTTTCCCATGGGAGGAGTTGCTGCAGGTGGAGGGCCACCCTGCCGCATGGCTGACACGCCTCATCTCACCCCACCCCAAATGGGAAGACTAGGCCATTAACAACTTCAAATAACTGAAACACATATTCTTACAACTTGTAGAAAGTATGTGATGACTGCCACAAACGCAACATGTCTACTTCTCTTCCATCAGGTTTTTTACCCTTCAAATACAATTTTTAAATTCCAAACAATGGATTTTATATTGATTTCTTCCATATCTTGACTAATGCAACTCAGGCTCTAATGCTGTACTGATGATTATTTAACAACTGGCACTATATTGGGGGGGGGTTGTAAAAAAAAAAAAAAGCCCTGGTATTGATGTTGTAAATACTCTCATCCTGGTCAATTTCAAGTTCCAACCTGGCTTTACCCAACACCAACTTAGGAACAAATGTGCATAATCACAAACTTGTATAAGTCTGTCAACATACATAACAGCAAGTGACCTTAAAGAAGAAAAATATCTTTTTAATTATTAAATAATCTAGGAGGAGTAAAGGTATTGTATAATTCCAAGACAGCTTGTCTCTTAAAATGTTTTCCTTTTCTGACTGAACAGTGGAAGTCCATAAGTATTTTTATAAACCAAAAATAATTTCCTGCTAGTTGTTTTTTTAACGACATCCTCATGATCTGTGTAATTACCACAAAATTGTATAAAGTAAGCCATTTGGATTGTAATGACACAAACATACTGCAAGTTCAGAATTCTTCTATATGAACTTGCAAGTTAAACTCTTCTGGGTTTTGCTCATTACAACCTCTTCCTTCCATGAACAATTCAGTCTCTGTGGTCGTAGGAATATGCAGAAAGGGCTAAAATGTCACCATGTTTTTTATTGTTCTCTACAGCTGCCTCTGAGAATAACAGCAGCTTAATATTTTTATGTCTTCTATATTTGATTCAAATTTGATTTTACTCAAATTTTTAAAGAGTTATTTTGTATTTTAAAGGACACTAATTAGTCAGTGTGGTGGTGCCTTTGCAGCTCAGGAGGCTGAGCCAGGATGATCACTGGAGCTCAGGAATTTGAGATAGCAGTAAGCTGTGGTGACACCACTGTACTCTAAGCCAGATGACAAAGAGAGACGCTGTTTAAAAAAATAAAAAATAAATTAAAAGATGCTAGACTAAGGAAACTCCATTTTAAATCATAACATTATAAGAGGTGCTTTTTTGGTATATTTAACATATATACTTTTTCTGGCACGTCATTCCTTTATTCTACTTTAAATCAGAGATTTTTTATAGAACATTTAAAAAAAAATATTTTGAAGTACATTTACTTATTACCAATGAGGTTCTTGTTCTTCTTCTTCTTCTTCTTCTTCTTCTTCTTCTTCTTCTTCTTCTTCTTCTTCTTCTTCCTCTTCCTCTTCCTCTTCCTCTTCCTCTTCTTCTTCTTCTTCTTCTTCTTCTTCTTTTTTTAACTTTATTTTATTTTATTTTTGGGACAGAGCCTCAAGCTGTCATCCTGGGTAGAGTGCATCACAGCTCACAGCAACCTCTAACTCCCAGGTTTAAGCGATTCTCTTGCCTCAGCCCCCAAGTAGCTGGGACTATGGGCGCCTGCCACAACGCCCAGCTATTTTTTTTGGTTGTAGTTGTCATTGTTGTTTGGCAGGCCCAGGCTGGATTCGAACCTGCCGCTCTGGTGTATTTGACTGGCGCCTTAGCTGCTTGAGCTATAGGCGCCGAGACAACTTAATTTTATTTTAGAGAAAAAGTGGTCTCATTATGTTGCCCAGGCTGGCCTTGAACTACTGGACTCAAGCGATGCTCCCAAGTGATTTGGACTACAAGTATGTGGCCATATGTCCAACTCTAGTGAGGTTCTTAGAAGAACACAAAAGCAAGGAAGGCTATGGTTCACAGGGCAGGGCGAAGAAGGAAGGACATTGGTGAAGAAATACCTGACCAAGGAATGTAATTACCTTGAAGAAAAACATTTACCTTATACCTATACTCATGTCTTTTCTATCAGCAAAAGTCAAAGCCAAGCAAAGAACAAGCCACCAGCATTCACCCACCACCCCAAACACAAATGATTCTGCCAGTGTAGTCCACGTGAAAAATACTGCTTGAAACAAACCAGGAAAAAAAATCCCTTCCTATCAAGTCTTCCTGCTTGCTTTCATCATATTCGCTACTGTATCTTTTCAATGGGTATCATGTGCACCTATTAACTCTTCAATAATAAATATATCTTTTAAAGCCTTCCTACTTTTTTAACTTTTAAAATTCATTTTTTTCTGAGCTCCCCATTCATGACGAGCACTTGAGGTTATAAGCATGCAGAACACAGCACAGTGTACCCCCTACCATTCTCCAGATGTTAGGAACTTGAAACATGCAAGGATTTTTCATGTTAGAAAAATGGTGGAAGTCAGCTCATCAAAAGTAAAACAGGCAGAATATGTCCCTGCCTTTGCCTTTCCTAAGATGCATTTAAATTCACTAGGTTCATCTCTAGTTTGACAGGATTATTAATAGGCTGGGCTTGCCACTCATGTAGATGAGTATGTTAGCCACCGGAAAGCCTTCCACTATCTTGCATGTTTCTCCCCGACGCCTGATGACTACCAGCTAATCTGCACATTAACCAGAGATTTGGGCTGATGATCAGTTTCTAACAAAGGAAAAGTGGTTCCATAATATTCTCTAAACTGGAGTTCAGTTTTTTTTTTCAGCAGAAAATTTTTACATCAACCAGAAGTCTTTGGTTAACAGGCTTTCAAAGTAACAATAATAACCATCATGAAAGAAAAAGTGTTCACAATACTGTATCTTCTTGAATGATTGCAACAGAGACCTCTTGACTTCCCACTAATCAACTACACTAGCCCTGCTGGATGGAAGTGGGAGCTGCATCGAGACATTTAAAAAAAGGCACGAAGAAAGAAGGTCTATTTGAGGGGTTGATATAAAGACACAAACACAGACACAATGTAGACAGAGACATATCCCAGTAAACAGACGAGTATTTATACCATTTTTAACAATTGTGGATGAATCTAACAATGCTTAAATTAAGATGGAAACAAAAAAGTCCTAATATTCTCTATCAGAAGAAATAAAACCAAGCGGGAACAGGGGAAAAGAGGCGTTCTTTTTTCCCTGAGGTGCACTTCACAGGTATTTGGGAATTCCTCACTGCTGAGTAAGAAGTGAAAGAGAAGGTGATGGAAAAAAGGAGACAGGTGTAACATTCAGCGAAGGCAGTCACCTCTGCAAAAACCACTGCTCTCGGCTCAGCGCCTGTGGCTCAACAGGCTAAGGCGCCAGTCACGTACACCTGAGCTGGTGGGTTCGAATCCAGCCAATGCCCACCAAACAGCAATGACGCCTGCAACCAAAAAATGGCCGGGCGTTGTGGCGGGCGCCTGTAGTCCCAGCTACTTGGGAGGCGGAGGCAGGAGACTCGCTTGAGCCCAGGAGTTGGAGGTTGCTGTGAGTTGTGATGCCACAGCACTGTAACCAGGGTGACAGCTTGAGGCTCTGTCTCAAAGAAAAAAAAAAAAAAGGCTTCTGACTTGGAGAATGAGTAGAAATTAAAAATTAGAGGGCAGCACCTGTCGCTCAAGGAGTAAGGCGCCGGCCCCATATACTGGGGATGGCGGATTTGAGCCCCTGGCCCAGCCAAAAACTGCAAAAAAAAAAAAAAAAAAAAAAGGATGAAATTAAAAATTAGAGAGAGGAATGTTCTCCACAGTTTGGAATGATCACAGTTTGGGAAGGGCCCAGGCAAGAGAGTGAGAAAAAAGTTTAAGAAATGCAAATTAGTTCAGGCTGACTAAAGCAGAGGTTTCAGGAAAAAAATTAGCAAAAGATGAGGCTGAAAAGGTAGACAGAAGCCTGTAAGCAGTTCTTATCTAAGAACAATGGTGACCCATTGAAAGACTGAGCAGAAGAGTGGCCTGATGAGGTTTGCATTTCCCAAGGGTCACTTTGGGTTCAAGGTGGAGAATGGTGTGGAGGGGAGATGGAGGTGAGGACACAGGGAAAAAAGACTATATCAGAATTCTTTAGGAGAGGTGATTAAGCTTGCACCTTCACAGCAATGGGACTGGAAAGAAGAGACAGATGGTAGGGTCAACGGTACTTGAGTAACTAGGGGACCCATGGCACCATTCACTGAGATAGAGATCAATATGGGAGGAACTGGTTGGCATAGTGTCCAATTTGGACATACATATTAAAGTGTAAGTGTCCAAAAGGCAAATATATAAATAAGTATTATAGGTCAGAAACTCAGGAAGATAGATTAGAAAAGAAGGAAAGATTTGAGAATCAGACAATAAAACTGTAGGAGGGGCTGAGATGAGAATATGAGGACACTGGGACCCAAAGAAGTTAAAAATAACACAGAGGTTATGTTATTTGACTGGAGATAATAACCCAGGTCTTCTGACTCCTACGATAGTGGTCTTGCCTAAGAACCAGAAGGAATGCCGGCTTGGCCACATACCACATGTAAACCAAGTGACATTAGGCAAGTGTCCTTACTCTCACTCTCAAAATCTATAATAAGGAGATAATAACAGTATCAGTCTCAAGGGTGTTGTAGAGATTAAGTAAGAAAACATACCTAAAGCATCCAGCTTATTATCTGAGTAGGGAATCAATAAGTGGTAGTTCTTACTATCACGTTCAATAAGTACAGAGTTTTTTTGAAGATCATTACATATATATCATGTTGATTTTAACGTTTTCTGTTAAATGTTGATTTTAACATTTTAATGTAAAATATCAACTTCTAACTTCTAATTTTCATTTGCATGTTTAATATTAATTTATACAAATAACCACTTTTTGTTTAAACAGGAGTTGTACTATTAGGGATTGATTGACCAAAGGTTAAACTTGATGTGGCTAGACGTGGCAATTTGTGTCCTATTTTGGAGTAGCTCTGCCTAAGGTTGAGAAAGACCTAAGAATCACCAACAAAATCACCTACAGGTCATTGGTATTATACATAAAAATAGTTAAGTTCCCTACAAAGAGTAAAGTACCATATCCATACCAGAAGGAAAATTGCCTACAGCATGGGCAGTACTATTTAATCTCTTTTGAGGAAGAAAGATCCTATACAGAAAGAACATGATAAATATGCTAAGTTTATACAATATGTGCTCAGTTATAAATATTCTAAGCATGTACTTTAATAATTCTCTCATCAGAGCAGCCTTGTTACCCCCACCATCAGCAGATAGTGATAATTAATCAACTGAAATGAATAAACAAATCTGTTATACATGAATGATGATTATGTCTCTTTCAGTTGTGAAGGCTTTTCATAACTTATTCATGACAATGTTATGAAGACTTTTTCCTTAGGGAACCAAATCTCTTTTTTGGTGAGACCTCTTTTTTGACTTTTTTTGGCAACCAGTGGTATTTTAGCCATATGCAGTAAATGTAGGATACTGTATGGAGCACATGGGGGGCTCCAAAATGTTCTTCCATTTTACTCCCAAGAGGGTAAGAGTGGGTCCTTTTCTCTGTCTCCTGCATGCTTGTAATCTTGCTTAGCAGAGCAGGGATGGTTTGCACTGACTGTACTCATGGAAGTGGACATGACGGTTATTAGGTTCAGATATGAACAGACAGCTCTACTGAAAAATCTCTGCATAAGCTGCTTTGCAGATTATTCATACAGATATTAATTTATATGGGAAGGGAATATGGAAAGAAAGTAGAATATGCCAGACAAAAGCATATATCAGGTTGATCATGAAGAAAAGAGCATCAGCCCAACAAACAAAATACATGATATACTCTAGTGATGAATAAAGTATATAATATACTTTAATTAGTTCCTAATACAGTCTTTTTTCTTATATTAAAGATAATCTCCCACAGATCTTTTGGTTTTTGTTTTCTTGCATCTTACGAGCAGAACCTTTGCTCTAAATTATCTACCAGGATTTTGCATAACAAGCAGCCTTGGATGCTCCTGAATATAAAACAGCATGCTTACTGTCCCTTATAAACGATATTTCTCTAAACTCAGGGTTCTTCTCCTATATTGAAACTCATTGTATGTTCAGGTATCATCTGGCCCTCTTTGTGTCAACAGTGAGAATGGAGGCTATAGGAACCCAACAATATTCTGGCTATTGTTATTACTGTGAGTAACAAACTGTCCTTTATTTCTGACCTAGGAGTTTCTTGTCTTCTTCCAGCACGTATGAAAATTGTTAGCTTGCAGGTAGGACAAAATCCCAGATGTTTTTCATTTCTTACACTAGATTTCAGGATGTCTAATACTTGTTATGAGTTATTTTCAGGTTGATGTTCTTTAGCTTAAAAATTTGCCTTTGTGGTTCTATTCCTTCTAAAATAAAATTTAGAATAGAGAGAACTGATCTACAGTCAGTACAAAGGGAATATATTTCTGAAAGTTCTGTTGAAAGCTAAATAGTCAAAGCAAGTTCTAAATGTATACCATGGAATATTATGCAGCCTTAAAAAAGATGGAGACTTTACCTCTTTTACATTTACATGGATAGAGCTGGAACATATCCTGTGTAGTAAAGTATCTCAGGAATGAAAGAAAAAAACTATCCAATGTACTCAGTACTATTATGAAACCAATTTACAATCACTCACACTTTCATATGAAGAACAGATCACAACTATGGCCCAAGATAAAGAAAGGAGGAGGGGGAGTGGTAGGCTATCAGAATCTGACCTGACTCCTACTCAATTCATCATACCCCAGCCTCATGGGAAGTCACATATTATGAAAATCTTCTACCCTTGGTAACTCCAGTCAATGACCTAGCATTGTGGAACTTTTCTTAGCCTACTGTTCAATGATGTCATCAAGTTCAAACTGGGGACACACCAGGAAAAACTGACTACCCCCATCTCCTCTGTCAATCTCCTCCCTTGCTCTCTCAACTCCTCCACCTTCTACACACACACTCACACACACACCCCTACTCTAGCTCTAGCTCAGCACTATTAAATAGCTAAATACTGCAAGCCATTAAGTAATCTAAAGTTTTCTGGTAGCCACATTAAAGATTTTAGAAGAAACAGATAAAATCTGTTTAAGATATATTTTATTTAATCCATTATATTTAACATACTGTATCTTAAAATGTAATCAATATTTATTTTAATCCAGTGCTTATTTTATATTTTCAGCACACCTCAGCTCACACTAGTCACATTTCAAGTGCTCAGTAGCCTCATGTGGACAGCAGTGACAGTATTGGCCAGCACAAGCTGGCCAGATCTTTCTCTTCATCACTTCTACTCCATATTCCCAGAGCCTGAGACTTAAAAATGTAAATGTCTAGTGATGATTTGGGGGTTGGCTCTACCAAGAGAGTTATCTACTTTTACCGGGAACTTTGAGGGTAATTGCAGGTCACAGATTGTGATGCAGAGACTGAGAATAGATCAGGTAACTTTTGTTGTTCTGGCCACATGGGGTAGCAGTCCCCAATTTGGCCTGTGAATCCAGCCAGATAAGTGAGGGGACGGAGTGGAGGTCTGCCCCCTTATTAAACGGCAGTTTGTAACTTAAGTATAGGTCATCACTACCTTTAATACACACCACCCTGTGGCCCAAAGTGAATGGCTTCCTATTCCACCTCATTCCTGAAGTTGGCTGGCTGAGTGAATGAGGAAAAGAAAATAGAATGGTAGTATTTAGCTGAGCCTCTTCAAAATCAACTGCACTCATCTTATTGGTGAAGAAACTGAGTTCTGGCACAGAGAAGTGATTTGCCCACCGCAATACAGCTGCTAAGTGGCAGCACTGGATTGGAACTAGAATCAGGTCAGTCCATTACAGAATTCTCAAGTCACTTACTTTTGACAATGTTGATAAAACTGATGTTTCAGGTCATTTACTAATAGAAAGTCCCAGGATATATCTTAGAAGAACAGGCCATGCACCTTCTTCATCCAGCTCCACTTTTGCTTTCAAATGTCATCTCCTGACAGCAAAGCTAAGAAAACAAACAAACAAAAATAATTGCCCACTATGATAAGTGCTAAAAAGGTCAGAAACAGGAGGCAGAGAGAGAAAGAATGATGAAAAGTTCCCTACTTTAGAGGGATCAGGGAGGACATTCCGAGGCCCAGAAGGGTGAGACAGACCATCTGTGAGAGGGGCTGGCGGGGCTCCAGGCAGAGGGGCAGCAAGTGCAGAAGCACAGGGCCCAGACGAGCTTGGCTTAGTAGACAAGCCAAAGGCAGCTGGGCCGCATGATGAGGAGGCTCACAGAGGAGGGCTAGACATTCAGTCAAAATCTGGTTGCTCCTGTATCTTTCCATACGGTATCATTTTCATCTTAAATTTTGCAGTTTAAAAATCTTTGTGGCATTACAAACCAAAAAGAATGAGCTTGCCACCTGCAAGAGTCCCTGGAGGCTGGATGCGCTCCCTCTGTTTCTAGCAGTGGATCCCTAATGGACTTGGGCAGGAGCAGCAGGGAGTAAATTAATGCACTTGCAAAGGCCAGTGCCCTGAGGCAGCAGTTGTGATTGTATCCAACTGACAAACAAGTTCAGACAGGAATAGTCTGGTCTGCTACCTTGAAGTTGAAACCTAGAGCTAACACTAACAGGTTGCTCTTAAATACTCAAGGGCCTTCACGTTCTCTACCTTATCCGAGTTTAAATTTCCACCTTCAAAAGTGGATTTTACACTCCTAAATTGATCTACCTGCCTCCCTGTCCCTACCCTCATGCTTCTCTGCCTTTGAAAGATCCTACAACAGCAAGTTGAGGCATAAATGGTCTTCACCTCTGTAAAACAGTTCTAGAAGGTTAGCTGGAAGGAATCTCAGAATATCTGCTTTGATGTTCTCCGTCTTGCCCTTATCATCATTATTATTACTATTCATAATCTATTTCTATGTGCCAAACGAATTATATACACATAATTCAATCCAATATTCATAGCAACTTTGCAAAATGGGTATTTTTTAAAACTCTGTTTTACAAATCAGGAGACTGAAGCTTAGAGGTTTGTGACTGACCAAAGGTCACTCAGCCATATATGGTAGAGATAGGGTTCAAACACAACCCTATCTCTACCATGTGTGATTTATTTATTTATTAAGAGTCTGGATCTCACTCTGTCACCCGGGATGGAATATAGTGGTGGAATCAAAGATCATAGCTCACAGCAACCTCAAGCTCCTGGGCTCAAGCAATTCTCCTGTCTCAGCCTCCTGAGCATCTGAGACTACAGGTGTGTGCCAACACGCCCAGCTAATTTTTTCATTTTTTTGTAGAGATGAGGTCTTGATGTATTGCCCAGGCTAATCTTGAACTCCTGGCCTCAAGTGATTCTCCCCCCTCAGCCTCCCAAACTGCTGGGATTACAGGAGTGAGCTACTGCATACATCAGGCGCCACACATCTGATTTCTAGTTCACCATGCTATCTGAGGTTATTTAGCCAGCCAGACATATAGAGATCGATGAAATAATCTCTATTTCATCAGACAGACAGAGATAGGAAATAGTAAGAGCCAGTGGTAGAATTTCCATGCTCCAACTAGTTCTCTTTTTTTATATTATGATTAATTGTAAAGAAGAATACAAAAAAGAGAAACAATATTGAATAGAATGCTTTTAATAAAAACATGTCTCATTGGAGAGTAAGATTGTTTTGCTGAACATCTACCTTCTTAAAATACTGTAGAGCTTGTGATGAGTTTCAGAAGTTTTTGCAAAAGAAAGAGCTATACTTAGAAAAAATGCTTGCCCCCTGCTGTGAGAGGGCCAGGCCTGAAGAGGTCGCTGTGTACATCACTGGCTGCTGCTCCTTCTTGCTGGTCACATGCTGGGCTGCTGAAGTACTTGTCTATTCCGACATATGCCTCTGAGTGCACTGAGGAACCAGGGTGGCTTGAGCTTAATTTGTCACTGCCTTGAGTGGTATTACTGGGGCCAGGAATGTTAGCCAGGTTCATAAACACAGACTTGGGCTTGAATGTAAGATCAAGCAAAGAGTATTCTGGTTCTAGGCCATAGAAACTGGGCTGAATGACCTCTTTAAAAGGTTTTTGATGTAATTTGATTAGTCATTTTTGTTTTACTGAGATCATATGAAACTATGGATAAAGTTACCAAATATCCTATTCCAGAAACTTATACTTCTCGAAGATTTGCTGCACCATAAGAACATTTCCAGCTGTGTTAGGTAAAATAACGGCTCCCCAAACCTATGAATGTGTTATATACTACATGGCAAAAGAGCATTAAGGTGGCAGATAAAATTAAAGTTGCTAATTATCATGGGATGAATTGGGTCCCCCTAAAATTCCTATGTTGATGTTCTAGCCCTTCGGTACCTCAGAGGTGATTATATTTGGAGATAGGGTCTTTACAAGGGAAACAGCCTTACTCTAATCTGACTGGTGTCCTTCTATGAAGATACTAGGACATAGATGTGCAGAGAGGGAAGACACAGGGAGAAGATGGCCATGTGCAAGCCGGGGAGGGAGGCCTCAGGAGGACCCAAGCTCCATGACAGCTGATTTCAGACTCCAGACTCCACAAGTGTGAGAAGGTAAATTTTCTTTTTTTTTTTTCTTGAGACAGAGCCTCAAAGTGTCCCCCTAGGTAGAGTGCTGTGGCATCACAGCTCACAGCAACCTTTAATTCCTGGGCTCAAGTAGGTCTCCTGCCTCTGCCATCCAAGTAGCTGGGACTATAGGCGCCCGCCACAATGCCTGGCCATTTTTTGGTTGCAGCCACCATTGTTGTTTGGCGGGTCCAGGCTGGATTCGAACCCGTGAGCTCAGGTGTACGTGGCTGGCACCTTAGCCCGTTGAGCCACAGGTGCTGAGCTGAGAAGGTAAATTTTCATTATTTAAGTCCCTTGTCTCTGATATTTTCTTATGGAAGCCCCAGCAAACTGATACACTAGTAAACTGACAAACAGGGGAGGCCATCCTGGATTATCTGGTTGAACCCAGTGAATCACAAGCATGTTTAAATGTACAAGGGAAAGGCAGAAAATCTGATGAGAGTGGTAATATGAGAATAGGGCACTCTGTTGCTGGCTTTGAAGATGCAGAGAGTGATGAGCCCAGGAATGTGAAAAGCTGAAAAGGGTAAGGAAATGGATTTCCTCCTAGAGCCTGCAGAGAACACAGCCCTGCTCTGCTCCCTGGAACTGGCGGTTTAAGGCCTTGTTCTCAAAGCTTTGGGGATTTGTTTTCAATCACACTTTCCCAAGGGATCTTATGTTTCCTAGTCCTAACTCACTTCCTCTCTCTCTTTCCTTCCCTCTCAACTCTAAAAATGTTGACACAGCTTTTTCCTTTGCATCTACTGAGAAAGTAGGTCATATTCATTTCTGCTTTACTGTTAGCTCACTCTTTGGGAAGGCTTATAATGTGCCATCTGACACTTGGCAGAATTCCAACCCCAAATGACTACAAAGAGGGGCTCTCTGTGTCCTTGAGCTACAGTCTCAGTTGTAAGGTCAGAACTTGGGAGCTTCTCATTTACATGGGGCTCCTTTTACTCTATCTCACCATGTCCTTTACCAGTCCTAGAAAATGCAATCCACATAAAGGAACATTATTGTAGTTTGTAGTTAGATGCCTAAAATTTCCTAAAGACCACGTGCTTGGCAAGTATTTTTGCTGGCTACCCTTTCCAGCAATCTAATCTGGTGGTGGTAGTGGTGCCTTTCATTTGCTTGTTTTTAATGGAGCTGAAGAAAATCAGATAGTTTAAGAGCATGGTCAAAGGGCATCTACAAGGCACGAGTTTTCTGGAAAAGGTGAAAGCTTGGAGCAGGCCATGTTGCTTATGCTTCTGAACTCCCAGGTCTTGGGCTCACGCTGAGGCTGTGTGTCTAGTTAGCCTACGAGCTTTTCCCATGATTTGGGTTGGCTGCTTTCCCAGCAGACAAGGTTGGCATATGGTGCTATAAAACACAGGTGGCTTTGGGGCTTGTATTAATTTCCTGGGGTCTGTATTAGCTTCCCAGGGCTGTCATAACAAAGTACCACAAACTGGGTGGCTTCAAGCGACAGAAATGTATTCTCTCACAGTTGTGGAGAAGAGAAGCCCAAAACCAAGCTGTCACCAGGGCCAAGATCCCTCTGGGACTCCAGGTAGGATTCTCTCCTGCCTCTCGACAGTTTCCAGGGGTGACTGTTTTTCCTTGGCGTTCCTTGGCTCACAGCTCCATCCCTCTAATCTCTGCCTTCTTGTCAACCTGTTCTCCCAGTGTGTCTCTGTACTGTTACAGGAACACCAGTCATACTGGGCCTACCCTTACACCCATGATGCCTTTATCTCAACTAATTACTATTTCCATTTCCAAATAAGGCCACAATATGAAGCACATGATGCAATTTATAACAAGGCCTCTTCAGCCAAAATTCAGTGCCAGCTACTTTTAAGTGGTAGGGAAATGGGTTGTCAGGGGACAGAGAGTGGAGACAAATGAGAGGGA
This sequence comes from Arctocebus calabarensis, assembly GCA_963573935.1. Classification (NCBI taxonomy): domain Eukaryota; kingdom Metazoa; phylum Chordata; class Mammalia; order Primates; family Lorisidae; genus Arctocebus; species Arctocebus calabarensis. Next base: position 73,402 of record CAUYON010036035.1, read on the forward strand.
CAAGTTTCTTCCAATCAGGAGGACATTTAAGCCTGTGAGGACAAGACAAAGTGGCAGGAGACAAAGTGGTGGCTCCCAGTCAGCTTATACTTTATGTATTTATTTAGAGACAAGATCTCACTCTGTAGCATTGACTTCAGCCCCAAAGACTCATCATGGGCTTCTAGCCTGCAGAACGGTAAGAGAATATGTTTTTTTTTTTCACATGGAAAGTCTTTATTAATCCTCTTGTGAAAAATCTATACAATGGCTGCAGATAACATCACTGTAGAGTCTTTACTCCTTTGCCTATTATCCAATCTCCAGCTCACTTCTTTTTTTTTGAGACAGAGCCTCAAGCTGTCCCCCTGGGTAGAGAGCCGTGGCATCACAGCTCATAGCAACCTCCAATTCCTAGGCTCAAGCGAGTCTCTTGCCTCCACCTCCCCAGTAGCTGGGACTACAGGCACCCGCCACAACACCCAGCCATTTTTTTTTTTTTTTGGTTGCAGCTGTCATTGTTGTTTGATGGGCCTGGGCTGGATTCGAACCCGCCAGCTCAGGTGTACGTGGCTGGCGCCTTAGCCCGTTGAGCTACAGGCGCAGAGCTTCCAGCTCACTTCTTTTTGCCAGCACCAACATTAGACTTTGCAGTCACCTTGACTTTCTTCATTCTGTTCTTGTGTTCCTTTTGCTGCTTTCTTGACGTCTTTTTCTTCTCATAGAGGCCATGCCTTGCAAGTCTATGTTTGGGTTCATTTTTCTTTGCCTAATCCAAAGAATTGTAAATCATGCCAAAGCTTGTTGTCTTCCCACCACCAAAGTGAGTTCTGAAGCCAAATACGAAGATGACATCGGGTGTGGGCTTGTACATTTTGGCTAATTTTTCGCTAATTTCTGTCTTTGGTACTGTTGCCTTCCCAGGGTGAAGGACATCAATGACCATTTGTTTCCTCTGAAGTAGTCTGTTAGTCATGAACTTCCGGGTCCGGATAGCTACTGTGTCATTCATGATGGCGAGTGATCCTCGGGCAGCCGGAGAGGAAGAGTGTTTTTATTGTTTTAAGCTACCAATCTATGGTAATTTGTGATGGTAGCCATAGTAAACTAATACAGAGACTAGAATTCATTGTATGTAAATTTAAAAATATGATTCTATACACACACATACACAGAGCAAGATGTGAGGGAAATGAAGTGTTGCCAGCACCTAACTCTGGTGGTCAGATTATGAGTTGTATTTTTGGGTCAATACTATGATTTCCTGAATTTTGCAAAATTTCAAGGAAAACTACAATGGAAGACAAATACCATATGATTTCACTTATATGAGGTACCTAAAGTAATCACATTTACAGGGGCAGAGAGTAGAATAGTGGTTGTCAGGGTCAGGGGGTGGTGTGGTGGGGGAGCAATGGTAGTGGCTGTTTAACGGGTACAGAGTTTCAGTTTTGCAAGATGAAGAGTCCTGGAGATTGGGAGTGCATTTTAAGACCACTGAAGCATTTAAAAATGGTTAAGATGGTGCATTTTATGTTATGAATATTTAACCACATTTTTTCTTTCATTTACATTAGAAAAGGAGAGCTTTAGTAATGCTCTGAAAAATAAATGTGCAGTAAATATGTGATTTTGTTTGCATGAGGTTATATTTTCTCTGCACCTTTTAAATCCTCCTTCAGCAGATGAGGCCATCCCTCCACCTGAACGTTAGATTTGTCCCCTGCCATGCTTTCCTCTATCAATTCTGTTTCAGCTTTTGTGTGTCTTCTTTCACTCTTTGCTGGTCTTCCTCCTCTGTTCATAGACATGCAAGTCTTCTGGGCTTTGCTGGACCTCTTTTTGGTACTTTTTGAAATGCATCCTTCCTTGATTTCTACAACATAATTTTTATCTTGCACATACACTCTCTTTACAGACAGACACACACCTCCAAACAAAACACTCTTTTTCTATTACTCATCTTAGGTGTCTTTTCACACACCACAGGTCTACAGGCAATACAGGACATCTCTGTACTCCCAACCCGACACATTATCGGTCACTATGGCCAACTAATCGGATCTTCTGTGTATTCCTCTAGTCCAGGATTTTCAACCAGTGTACCATGAGAGGATCTGAGGTGTGCTGCCAAAAATTTTAAAGATCATTGATTAAATTATTTTCAAAAGAAGTTCAGAGCATACAAGTATATTCTTTTTTGCTTTTACTCTATTTGGTCAATATAATTTAAGTGTGCTGTGGAACTTTAACTGTAGGTTCAAGTGTCAGATAAAAATGTTTGAAAAACACTGTTCTAATCCTATCCCATCCCCGGCCTGTCTTGTCCGGATATCCCAGCAGTTCATCCTCCCCACTGAAAGCAGGGCATCTGAGCCACATTTTTGCATTACTATAACAGAATATCTGAGATTGGGTAATTTATAAAGAACAGAAACTATTTCTCATAGTTCTGGAGGCTGGGGAGTCCAACATTAAGTGCCAGCAGGTTAGGGCTCGGTCTCTCTGCTTCCTTGATGGTTCCTCAAACCCTGTGTCCTCACACGCGGAAGAGCAGAACAAGACAGAATGAACCCACACTCACAATGCCTTTTTATAGCAGCATTAACCAATTTGTGAATGCAGAGCCCTTGTGACGTAAACACTTCCCCAAAGGTCCCTACTCCTAACACTGCTGCACTGGGGATGAAGTTTCCAACATAGATTTAAGGGAAAACATTCAGACCATAGTACAGAGAGATCCACCTAGATTGAAAACCTGGACATTTTGTTTGTTGCCTTAAACCCTTCAGTTAAGGTGTACACCCTTTTGCGTGGCACTCAAGACCCTACCTGACACGGCCCCTACTTGCTGGTCCAGATTCCTCTTCCACCAGTCCTGTAGCTCCTGTTCATGATCAACCACTTGAGGTTCCTAAGTAATTTCTGAGCCTCCTGCCTCTCCTCATTTTCTCTAGATGGAACACCTACCCCTCACCCCCCTGGACCCAGCCACCTTTCCTCTATTGCTGCACCTTCCCCAGTCCTCAGTATTCCCATAGTGCCTTTGGACTTGGTTGTTGCACAGGTTATAGGGAAGTATAAACACTTGTGTGTCTGCCTTCCCACCGGTCCTTAAGTTCTTTAAAGCCTGGGACCAACTTCAAAGTCATTTGGGGTTTCCAGCACTGAGCACAGTGCCTGGCACATAGTAGGCACTCAATGCTGATTAAACTCATCAGTGGTAAGTGCTTTTACTGATACATCCATATGTTAAAAGCCCTCTCCTTGGAGGAATTAAGCTATTAGAATTTTGATGACAAGGATACCTTCTGGATGAAGAGGAATATGACCTGGAGGTCATTTATTCAATTTTTGAATTAAAATTTTGACATCTTTCTTTCAGTAGGGACTATTCTGGAGGACGTTCAGTTAACTCTGGGCCTTCTGAGCTCTTCTGTCCTACGAGGGCTAAAATGCAGTAGTCCCACATATGTGTTCGCATTACAGTCACCTGTTGAGTACGTAAGAGTTCACCAAATTTGACCTTGCCAGCAACGCTGCGACCACCTCTTCTCTTCGCTGCGTCTGGATCAAAAGTTTTTTGGATCCATTATATGACAATGCAGAGTGAAACCCCTTTGAAAGACAATGCACAAGGAAAACCTCACCAAGCAAATCACCTAGTGGCGTTCTCAACTTCCCCTGGCTTACTTGCCTCCCCTATCAGACCCAGGGCCCTGGAGGAGACGCTGGCCCGGGCCTCAGCCAGCACCTTCCCTCCCGGGGATACCTGCCCTCACGTGACGGGGTCGCCCCAGCCGAGGTCCCTCTGCCCTACCGCTAAGGCCGCCGCTGCTGGACAGCGCAGCGGGGTCACGTGTCCTTGGCCCGCCGCTGCCCCAGGGCCCGACCCTCCGCGACAGCGGGGCAGAGGCCGCCGGATCACGCGCGCCCCGGCGGCCCGGGCCGGGCCCAGCCAATGGGCGGGCGGCGCCCGCATGACCCGCGCGGGCGGGAGGGCGTGGGGAGGCAGGCCGGGCGCGCACGCCGCCGGGACGGGAAGTGAGCCGCCGGCCCCGAGCGCGAGCCAGCCAGCGAGTGGGTCCCGCAGCCGGCCGCAGCCGGGGAAGCATGGCGGCCGCCAAGGTAAGCGCCGGCCCGACCACCCGGGGCGCGAGAGGTCGGGCGCTCACGTGCCTCGGTTGGCGCCACGGGGCAAGCGAAATGGGGTGCGGGGTGGCTGTTCCATCTTGCAGCCGCGGGACGAGGGAGGGGACCGCACCTCCGGGCAGCACTTGCGGCCCGTGCGCGGACCGAGGCTGGATCTTGCAGCAGAGACTTTGCCGGCTGGACACTCCCACTTGGCTGGGCAGGGGAGTGGGTGCCAACAGGGCTGAGCCAAGACCGGCGAGGAGGAGCGGGCGCGACTGGGGCCCAGCACACCCCAGGCAGGGCAGAGCTAGGGGTCCGCAGAACCCTTGGTCACCCCGTCGCGCCCCTGCAACCCCGGTTGTTGAAGACCGCGGCTTCTCCTTGCCGGGGCCACAGCCCGGCCTGAAGCCTGATCCTATTACGTCTGTAGGGCTCCGCCTCCCGCGGGAGGAAAAGTCACCTTGACTTCCGTTTTGGAAACTGCCAGGGGTACTGGGTCTGCGCATTTGTGTGTATCAAGTCCAGGGACCCTCTCGCCCCCTGTTCCTCATTTTACCCCATCCCATCTGACTTAGATACCACTTTTGAGAGCCTTTGAGAGGCTCCTTTTTGCAAATGACAAAATAGATTGTCCTGGAAGCCTGTCACTCCCGTGAAGTTCTACTTAAAAGGAATTCTATGTAATGTGAATCATTCACTAATTCAGAGGAAAGGTAACTCCGACAGCTTGACCTTTCCTCTTTCACCATTTCTTGAAACCTGGACACCATATTATTCTTTTTGGACTGCATTTCACCTTTTCTGGCGGAATACCATATTTAGTCCCAATCACTTGAATCATTAGAATTTATTGCTTTTAATTTAAGTTCATGAAGGCAGCCCTTTAATCAAGCGTATACAACTTCTTAGCTCATTTGAAGCATAGTGAACTTAAATACACCCAGCGTTTCAAACATTTGTCCTTAATCAAAACTCTGTGATAACCCACAAGAGGAAAACATGGCCAACACATCATATTCCTATTTATTCAAGCAAACTAATCACATTTGCAATGGAAATTGTAAGCAGACAAATAGATTTAAATGCTGTTCTATGACTTAAGTCTCTCCAGGCTCCCCAAAGCTGTAGGTTTCTTCCTGTGGCCTAAGCAGCTTTTCCATTTTCTGTAATTATTCTGAGTTCTCTTGTCCAGGAAAGTGCTCTGGGGGTGCGTGTATCAACCCACAAGGGTGTGTGTATATATAAAATACCTATGTAAACTGTACATACACTTATACATGAGTTTCAGCAGATTTCTTCAAAAAATCACACTATGGGATCACTATGGTTCATTTTTGGAAGCTTCATTAACTTTCAAGCCCAGTAGCCCTTGACCTTTTCTTTGTGTTAGATTTCAGTACAGCTGCAGTACAAGGCATGGTATGAATTAGTTCCCTAGGGTAGGTGGGAATAGATACCTATTCTTTACCATTATTTTTACATCTGCAGATGAATTAAATAATTTTACTTCATTTAGAGATAAATTGAGGAACTTAAATTGGAAAGTGTGTGTAGAAATGGAGTATAAGGGAAGACTTAAGTAATGTGAAGTTAAAATAAGTGATATGGAAGCGGGTTCTACTTTTTGGTTGTATTTTTACTAAAGTGTCACAGCATATCAAGGGCAGTTGATTTTCACTCAGGTAATGAGAGTCAGGGAAAATGAAACATTCATTTCATTGTTACTGTTTGGAAACTTGTGTTTCTGTTTATTAATTCACTCACCTCTTTCCAGGATTTCTGATGGCTGACATCATATACATATATTTATAATCCACTCAAGCCTGAGTAGATGAGAAAACCAGACTAAAGGGAAAGTAAGATGAAGCCAGGACTAAGGTTGGTGGGAAATGAGAGGTTCTTGCTAGAGGTGACTCTGCATTTTCTAGCAGCTAAAGCAAAGAGGAAATGATCACCAAGGCCTATTACTTGGGAGAGAGGTCTCCTTGTACTGCTACCTGAGAGCAGTTTCTCAAGGTGTCTTTTTATATGCCGCCTATGAACTGTACTCGAAAGTACCTATCACCACAAATGTGTGTCTGCCTTATGGCCATTTCTTATAGTGTTCCCCATCATGGTTCATTGGGAATGCAGTAAATGTTGCCTTACAAGGTCCATAATGAAGCTACTGGTCTGGCTTCGTACTAATCCTTACTGAGTTGCCTTTGGGCCCCAGCCATAGCGGTTTCTGTCGGCAGCTGGTTGGTACCGGGCAGCCTAAGTCACAGGCTATACTTCTTGCTGTTCCCCTGGAGTTTAGGGACTCCATGTTACCAGTTCAACACAGAGCCACAGACAAAAATCTCGTTGGAGTGGGGAAAAGTAGAAGTTAAAAGTTGAGGAGTCTGAGAATGGAGTGTTAAGAAATTGGCCCAAGAAACTGGGGATTCAGTTGCAGAATTGTGACTCTCACTAACACTCAATGTGGTGAATTGTTTGAAAATTTAAGCGGACTTGATAGTGGTATCTTCTGAGTGAATGCAGCCACAACTGACAATTTCCCTATGTCATTGTAGTTTCTTTAGTCTTTATACTTACTCAGATGTAACTAATTACTCTTGTCCTTTAAGCAATTTAAACGGAGAGGCTGAGGATCTAGTCTGTGACTGCTTTTTACTTTGATTTCTGCCATGAAGGTACTCCTTAATGGTGTAAGAGGTGTTTGTTTTTTCATGAAGTGGCATTGATCTAAGACTCAGTATTTTAAGATGAACTCAAAAAGCTTCTATTCTCTTACTGCCTACTTTTATAGGAATAATCTTTATGGATTCCCTTGTTAGATCTGCCTGTATTATTTGTTACTTTGATTATTTCTTTTAAATCTTCCCCAAACTGCTAGCTCCACACACATAAAAAATGAATTTTTGAAAAGTGGCAATTAAGGGGTCATCCTCTCCTTTGCCTTGCTCCTTTTTGGTTGAACTAGTTGTTTCCTTCTTTGTCACTGGTTAAGTTTGTACATTAAGAATGATGTAAGTAAACTATGTGAGACTGGTAAGAGCTAGAAAATGCTCACTTTGAGTTCAAGCATGAGAGATGTTCTGGTGTAAAACTGGACATGCAACAATTTGGGTCAAATTAGCCTAGAACTAAAAGAAAGGCATTCGGGGACAAATGAAAGCATTAATAATAATGAAGATTTAATCTATAGGTCTAGTACCTTTAGCATTGGTTTTCCATTCTTGATCAATGATCCATTTAGATTTATGTATTGCATTCTCTCCAGCGTTACAGCTGGGACCACACTGAGGCTACTAGAATGAATTGAGCCTGGTACGGTGGCTCACGCCTGTATTCCCAGCAACTTGGGAAGAAGATGAGAGGATCCTTGATCCCAGGAGTTTGAGGTTACAGTGAGCTGAGGTCCAGCTTGGGAGACAGAGTGAGATCCTGTGTCTAAAATAAATCAAGTCAAGTAAAATGAATTGGACTCTATTTGGACCTTCAAGAAAATCAGAGCCTTTCCTGTTCTCTGATGGAAATGTGCTAAGGTGGGGAGTTCTCTGATGGAAATGGCCCAAGGGCTATGAGAACATCAGGAAAGGAGCCCGTTTCTGTGTAGGAGACGTCTGAGCAGTGGTATTTCACCAGGGATAGATGGGGAAGAGGAAAGATCCAATCAGAAACAAATGAAAGGCAGGTGAGAGCACGTGCTACATTTTAGCAGTAGCATGCAATTAAGAAAATATGTGTAGAAAGTAGCTTACACGTATTGTGAACCTGCTAGAATCAGATTCCGTTTTTTGTTTTTTTGAGTTAGACTCTCACTCTATCCTAGGCTCAAGTGTAATGTTGCAATCATAGCTAACCGCACCCTAGAACCCCTGGGCTGACAAGATGCTCTTGCCTTAGCCTCCCAAATAGCTGGGACTACAAGTGCCTACCATAATTCCCAGTTTTTCACTTTTTGGTAGAGATGGGGGGGGGTCTCACTCTTCCTCAGGCTGGTCTCAAACTCCTGAACTCAAGAAATCCTCCCAGAGTGCTAGGATCACAGGTGTGAGTCACTGAGCCCAGACTTAGATTCAGTTCTAATGCTTTTCACTGTTAACTCAAGTAATGCCTCTCACAGTGGTAAGAGTTAGATACTGTCATCCTGTTTATAGTTGAAGACTCTGAGACAGCAAGAGGTGATGTAAGTGGCCCAGGATCTGATAATTGGGAATTACAGAGTTAGGGCTCAAAATCTCACCAGTCTGATGCCAGTCTGTGCCCTCACTCTCCACCAAGTGTCTCCCTGGTGGTCTGGTGTGGCGGAGAGTAGAGTTTATGGGAAAGTGCGGGAGATGGCTTAGGAGGCAAAGTCAGTTGCCCCAGTGTGAACCACACTTTTTGTTCAGCAACCGCCTACATAGTGCTTATTGCGTGCCAGGTACTTTCCCCAGTGCTTTACAAATAATAACCCAATTAATTTTTATAATACCAGGAAGTAGGTGTTTTCTGTTTTTGTCCTCAATTTACAGGTGAGACAACTTGAGATCCAGGGAGATTAAGTAATTGCTGTAGGTTGCCCAGCAAGTAAGTTCTACAGCCCTGATTTGAATCTTACCAGTCAGTCTTTAGAGTGTCTGCTCTTAAACCCTCCCCTCCCAAGCCTTCAGATGAGTTCCATTTGCAGAGGTCCATGTGTGAGAATTGACGTGCCATCAATTATAGACATGTATATTTCCTGACCATCACTGTCCAGTTGTTATTAATCTTAGAACGCCTTTCTTACTCAGTATATGGCTCATTTCAGCATTTAAGTATATTTCTTGTCTTTTCAACCAGATTGTAAATCCCTACAGGTTAGAAATTGTCAAAAAAAATAGTTATTTTTTGACTTCTTTATTAAAATTCACATATCACATATTTTATTCATTTAAAGGCATAAATACAAGTTGTTGGGTTCTAGTATATGTACAGAGTGATATACCTCTCAACTACTGTTGTGTATCTTTGTAGAAATTTTAACCCAGTTTCCATTGCTTAGGATTTGAGCTATGTATTTAATATCCATGTTTTTCATGTTTTTAACTATAATAAAACCTTTTTTAGAGGTTATTAAGGATAAAATGTGTTTGAGGTTATTAAGGATACTTTTCAAATGACAGGTTTTCTATGTTAGAAACCTTGTTAGGTATTCAGTGATAGCATAATAAAGCAAATCAGGTTTTGCGCTTGGAATGAAGGAAAGAAGGCTTGAGTTTTTGGTATCACGATGATGATGGCTAAAACAGCTCCATGGTTCCATTAATGTTTAGGTTTTAGGGTTTCTTAAATTGTTATAGCTGGGTGAGCCTTGGAATTTACATAGCATAGAGGCAGCTGACTCCTTCCCTCCTGAATCCTGTCTGCTTGTACAAGAAGGAAAATTTGTAATTGGTCCAACTTCCCTTGAATTCCTTTGCTTTTAGCTCTATTCTGGGCCAGTGGTTCTCATCACATTAAAATTTTCTGGACAGGGATTAAAAATGATGATGCCTTCAAATTAAAAATGTGTCTTACCGACAGATTCTGATTGAATTGAACTCAGGTGTGGCCCGAGCCTCAGGGTTTTTAAAAGCTTAACAACCAGTGTTCTAGACTTCTTGGTGCCCTTTGCTTCAAGTGATCCTTTTCTGGCTCCTTGGGATAAGAAAGGAATGAAGTGAGTTAAGTTACAGGCCCTAGTGTGTCAGTTCAAAGGAAGGATATAGAAGGGTCTCCTTGATGTTCTCTTCTTTCCTGACAATTCCTTCTTAGTCCTGCCCTGTGTCTCTTGGGTGCTTAGGCATTAAGTTTGTATAGTTTTGTGATTTTTTAGAGTAGAATTGATTGAAAGCTCCATTTGTCTTCTGCAAAGCGTCAGTAGTTTTATCTGAGTAGAGTGGGTGTGGGAAGAGGGAGGCAGTGCAGAGCACGCCTGGTCCTGTCCACCTGTGGTGCCGATGTTTGTGCTTGGAATGAAGGCAAGAAGGCTTGAGTTTATGGTACCATGATGATGGTGCTAGGTCATGTGGCTTTAGGGGTTGATCAGCAACTAAAGGGTTGGGGGTGAGTAGGGAGGATTGAAAGGCAATGTGTAAGAAAATCAAGAAGTGCATCTTTTGGGATATTGAGTTTTTTAGGAGATCGCCAGAGGAGCTCCGACTCCTTCTCAGTGCCTTTTCCTCTTAGACCTTTGGTCCCAGACCAGCCTTTCCTTGTGATGAGTTTGTGCAGGGAAATATTCCTCCCTTTGTTCTCCAGTCTCTGTGAGGATTATTGATCTCTTACAACATTCCTGCTGAGCAGTTCCTACTCTCCCTGCCGGGATTTGCTACTTGTAGCCACCTACCCTTCAGGTTTCCTTGGGTGCTTCAGGGTGGGTGTTGAACAGAGAGTGTATGAAGCTGTAGGTGTGCATTGGTTCTGTTTGAGAGGTGGGAGGATTGCCTTTATAGTAAGCTTATGGTTCCCTTTGCAAAGTTTTTAATAACGGCTGAGAATAACCCTATTTTCATGGCATGTTTAACAAGACAGACCCTGTTATTGGGTGAAGCTGACTCTGTTAAATAATGGTTATTCTCTCCTAAAGGCCACCGGTCACCTCAGTTCTAAACTTGTTGGGTGGTCATCCTCATTTGTGGTCTCCTGTGACCCCCGTGTCCCACCCTTCCCTCCTGGGACACCTGCCATCTGCTTTCATCATGTCCCATCTCCTTGCTGGCTTCTTTATTCTCTGTTTGCAGGCTCTTCTTCTTCCTTCTGCTGTCCCCCATGCTGTGCTCTACATCCTCTCGTCCTTCCAGCTCCTGTGTCCTGACCGGTCCTCTGAATGGGGAAGCTCCAAGCTGCTGCTCTCAAGTTCTTGCCCTGTGTTTTCAGCTGTTTGCTGAAGTCTCAACTTATCTATTTCAAATATATTTTAAACTCATACTAACCTAGGACTGAATCCATCTTCTTGGTCATTTTTTTTTTTTTATTGCAGTTTTTGGCCGGGGCTGGGTTTGAACCCGCCACCTCCGGCATATGGGGCCGGTGACCTACTCCTTTGAGCCACAGGCGCTGCCCCTTCTTGGTCATTCTTTACCTTCAGCCTGTGACTTAACTTTCCCAACAGTTAAGGTTTCCAGTCAACTCAATTAAGATACCGTTAATGGTCAACCAAGCGAGGAGCCATCGCTAGGAATGTGGATGTGGGAAAGGACATGGTTTAAATCCTTCTGCTTCTCTGGAGCAAATAAATCTAGCCTCCCACATTTAGATTTAGGTCCTTGTTACTTTTCAGATATACCATTGCTGTAGCTCACCCGGTCTCCTTGCCTTGGTGTATTCTCTGCACCTTCCTCTCCATTCTGCCCAGCACTGCTCAAAGACTTTTCTAAGATTGGCTTTGTTACCATGATAATAGCAGTACTGTGTTTGTGGGTACAGCACTTTACAGTTTAAAAAAATGCATTCAAGTGTGTAATTGACACCAACTAGTTGTCAGCCCCTATACTGTGCTGGCCTTCCAAACATGAGTTAGCTGTTGGATTTGTTTTCAAGTAGATTAGAGTCTTCTGGGATTAAAGCAGCCAGATAATATGAAGACCCAGGCTTCATTATTTGATGTTTATAATGATACACAAGGTAGCGGGGAAGGTGTTGATTACCTTATATGTGAGGTAAGAAACCTAAGGCTCATGGTTATATAATACTTATAAATGTCAGGCACTGTTCTAAGCATTCTTTACATCTGGTAATTTGACCTTCTTAACAATCCTCTGATGTAAGAGCTGTTATCTCCATAATATAGAGGAGGAAACTCACCCGTGCAGAGTAGTCAAGTTCCTTGAGGCACAGAGATGAAGTAACTCATCCACTTAACATAGTTGGTAGGCACAGAGATGAAGTAACTCATCCACTTAACATAGTTGGAACATGGGCAACCTGGCTCCAGAGCCCCAGCACATAACCACTGTGCTAAATTGCTGTCTTTCATTTGCCTTGATACACTTGTAGCTTCTGTTGCCTATAGAATAAAATTTAAACTCTGGAGTTAGTTGAAACCTCTTTGGTCTTAGCCAGCGGTTCTCAACCTGTGGGTCAAGACCCATAGGAACTGTATTAAAGGGTTGCGGCATTAGGAAGGTTGAGAACCACTGGTCTTAGCTGTATTTCTTCCCAGTTGTCATGCAGTCATAGCTCACTGTAACCTTGAACTCCTGGGCTCAGCCTCTTGAGTTGCTGGGACTACAAGTGTGTCCCATCATGCCCCATTAATTTTTTTTTTTTTTTAAATGGTTGGATTCTGCCTAGTTGCTCAGTCTGGTCTTGGACTCCTGTGCTTAAGCGATTTATCTTCCCGCCTCACCCTCCCAAGTAGCTAGGACTATAGGTGTGCATTACCATGCCAAGCTAGTTTTTAAAATTTTCTATAGGCACCGGGTCTCGCTGTGGTGCCCAGGCTGGTCTCAAACTCCTGGCCTCAAGTGATTCTCCTGCTTTAGCCTTCCAAAGTGTTGGGATTATAGGTGCCTGGCCTTGGCTATATTTTTAATACTTTCAATTTAATACTTTGCAGTGTTTACCTCACGCTTGTTTGTTCTATGTTCGTGTTCTTCACCCCAGTTTGTGAAGGGGACCTTCAACCCCTGTTTAAATTCTTTGCCATAAAGCTATATGGCAACAGTGTAGCAAGAAAAACCCATTTGATTGTTCGTTAGTTTATTTAACTTAGATCTCAGCTGGAAAAAGGAATGTTTTTTGACTTTTCTCTGTATTGGTGATCAGATTTCTTTTAAGTTCTTCTCTTCATTTTTCAGACGAGGTCTTCCTACTATTTCTCTATTTCTTGAAGACCCTGAGAGATGTTAAAACCCTTATCTTAAGATAAGTTTACAGATTTTATAGTTGATTTGTTCTATTCAGGATTAAGACAAAGTGTACACATGGCATTTGGTTTAGATGTCTTTTAAATCTTGGTAATCTATAGGTTCTCTGCCCTCTTTTTTTGTTTTTATTTTCCTGTAGCTTATTTGATGAGGGACTTAAGTCATCTTTCCTGTAGTTTCCAACAGTTTGGACTTTGCAGATTCATCCTTGTGGTGTTTCTCTGTCCTCAGTATTTCCTGCAAGTGGTAGTTTGACCTAGAAGCTTGATCAAGTTAGGGTCTTATTTTTTTGGTTTTGGCCAGAATACTTCCTAGTGGTGGTGGGTGCGCCCATCAGGTTAATGGATACTTTGTAGTGCGTGTTCATGTTCGGAGGCATCTAATTCTTGGTAGTTTCCTGTGATGCTATGTTTGGTCAGTGGGTTCAGGTGTTGTTGTCTGGATCCACCAGCTTTTTTTGCATAACGGTTTATTTCTTATTAGAAAAAAACTGTTATTAACAGTTTTTAATTTATATTTTATTATTTATTATAACTTATTAACAGTGTTTTCTGGTGCCAAGATAAGTGATTTTTGTACTTTGCATTTATATTATATATTATACACGTATGGGTTGCGTACATGTGAGTATGTATCATTCCTTACAAAAAATAATGACTGTTATAAATCAATTGGATGTTGATTAATAGTTACAAAGTTTGCATCTGGGATGATAAAATGGGTAGTGGTGGTGGTTATACATTGTGAATGTATTTAATACTCCTGAATTATAAACATAAAAATGATGAAAATGATGGTATGTGTATTTTACCACAATAAAATTAAGTCAATTTGAGATGGATTGTAACACACTGAGTTAAAGTTCTCCAGTACATAATGAGTGATAATTATTGTTCCCACAAAGGAATCAAAGTGAGATGGAGGGGAGAGAGGTAAAGCTTTATTGAAGGATGCCAGCTGATAAAAGTGAAAGATATCCCAGAAATAGAAAAAGGAAAAAAAATCATTTTGCAACCTGCAAGTAATAATTGATTCAGGCATGGATTGTCAATGAATGTTAAAATCCTTTGGTAAAAAATTGTTGGAATTTTCTTTGTCTCAGAGTATCTCCTTGTAAATTACTATTTACAACGAGAAAAAGGTATTCTTTATAATGAGGATATCTGCTTCAATCAAGTGATTATCAATAAATGAGATAAATTAGCATTACGTACGTACTGATATTATGCAATGGGATGTGTACAGCGTGACCTCTGGAGGGTTCTTGCCAAAAATGATTAATCTGAATCTAATCATGAGGAAACAATCAGACAAATCCAGAAAGTAGAACATTCTATAATACCTAACTTCCAAAATGTCAATATTATGAATGAAGGGCTGAAATAAAGGAGACTCCCAAAGAGACCTGACAACCAAATCCTGTGCTTAAGTTCAGGAATCCAAAATAAATAAAGAATGAAAAGAATTGGCCCAGTTAGAGCAACTCAAATATAGACTGTATATTAAATGATACTGTTGGTTTGCAAGGGGTGGCATAACGAAGTACCACAGACCGGGTGGCTATAATAGCAAAGTTTATTTTTCCACAATTCTGAAGGCTAACTGAGGTCAAGATCCCAGCAGGGTTAATTTCTTCTTGAGGCCTCTCTGTTTGGCATGTAAATGGCTGGCTGTCTTCTTGTGTCTTCATGTGGTACCCTCGGTATCTGTGTCTTAACTTACTGGATTAGGGTTCCCATAATGATCTTATTTCAATTTTCTTTTCTTACCTTTTTTTTTTTTTTTTGATACAGCCTCTTGCTCTTTAGGTGGAGTGCAACAGCATCATAATAGCTCACTACAACCTCAAATTCTGGGGCTAAAGCGATCCTCCTGCCTCAGCCCCCTGAGTAGCTGGGACTAGAACTGTGTACCAGTATACCTGACTAATTTTCTGTTTTTAAAGTAGCAGCTGGGTCTTACTCTCGCTCAGGCTGGTCTTGAAATCCAGAGCTCAAGCAATCCTCCTGCTTCAGCTTCCAGAGTGCTAGGATTACCGTGTGAACCACTGTGCCCAGCCCCCTTATTTCAATTTAATAACCTCTGTAAAGACCCTTTCTTCTTATATAGTCAGTGTTCTGAGGTACTAGGGTTTGGACTTCGACATGTGGATTGGGTAGGGGGAAGGAGGATATAACTCAGTTACAGATACTCAATCCTTTTTAAATTATCTTGGGTGAAATAATGATATTGAGGCTCTTTCAAGCATGATCCTTGTTGCCTCTTCTATTTTTGTTTCCTATTTGATTTAAAACTCCTGAGCACAAAGACCCTCTCTAGACAGAGATCACCTTGAGAGTAACTTGCATAGTATCGAGACACTGTTCCTTGAATTGTTCATTTATTTGATGTGCCGATCCACAGCAAAGTAAAAAGGAGGAGTTTTTGTACTGCATGTGTGTGGTTTGTTGGAACCATTTTTCTTTTTCTAGTAAACCATTTGCTCAACCCTTCCTTCCCCCTAAAGAACAAATAAATGATAAGAATTTAGAAATACGTGAGGATTTGTTCATGGGTAATCTCCAAAGGAGTGCTCAATAGAGAGTCACAACTGCAGAACAGACCTTGGCAGGGATCAGGCCATCCCAAGGTAGATGGATCCTGTGACTGTGGAAAGTCTGCTTCAGAAGGCTGGCCGTATTAGAGGGCAAAGTTCCCACGAGGTCCAAACCCTGTTTCCCTTTCAGACTGGAGGGTCTCAGTGGTGCACTGGGTCATCAGGTGGTTTCTTCTTTGACTTTGCGGTGCCCACTTGCCAGGGCTTTCATTCGAGCATTCACACGTTCGTGGTGTTGCTGGGTGATGTTGCCTCTGAGTTCCACCTTCTTGTCATTGTCTCCCATCTCAGTTCCAGAAGTAAAAGCTTAGTGCCAGATGCATTTTTTATGGTAGTTCATGGAGATTTCAGTTAGCCCACCTGTAGTGTCCACTGGAGACAAGGCTGGTCTTAACCTTTGCCCAATTATCTGTTGGGTTATTTGCCTTTTCATTTTCACATCGATTTGTTCTGAGAGCACTTTTAAATGAATAACATTGCCCCTTTGTTCTGTCAGTTATTTTTTTCTCAGTTGTTGGGCGTTTAACTGGTTCATATTCACCTTTTTTTTTGACAGGGTTGCTGTAGCCCAGGCTGGAGTGTAGTGTTGCAATCATAGCTTCCAGCAAACTGGAACTCTTGGGCTCAAGTGATCCTCCTGCCTCGGCTTCCCAAGTAGCTGGAACTACAGGCGCATGCCAAGATGCCCAGTTAACCTTTCCATTTTTTGTAGAGATGAGGTTTCATTGTTGGTCAGGCGGTCTAAAACTCCCTCAAATGATTGTCCTACTTCAGTCTCACAGAGTGCGAGGTTTACAGGTGTAAGCCTCTGTGCCTGGCCCATGTTCACTTAAAAAAATTTTTTTTTCTTTTAAATACTTACCACTCTTTTCCTTTATTGCTGATGAATTGTAACCAGCTTTTCCACTTTATATTACATTTTTATAGTACTTTAAGAAGTTTTCCCTTTTCTCTGTCTTTAACGATTAACTCTAATTGATCCATCTAGAGTGATTTTTGGGAGAAGTTGAAAGGCAGGGAACCAGTTTACTTTTTGTTATTGTTCAACTCTGGGAGTTCATGACTGTCCGCTGGTACCACATCATCTACCAGAGTGACCCGTGGCTGGATCCTCCTGGACTCTGCTGATTCCCAGTTTTCTAAGGAAATCCGATTACTTCAGAAAGTCAAGAGGTCCTTCCCCCCAGGGCTCAGGGATCCACTAGGGACTCAGCTGAACATGAAAAGTATGCAAGTAACTGGGAAACGAGGGCCCAGGTTGTGCTGTTTTCTCATTCATTCCTATCTCCCTCCCTCACTGTCTCAACAGATGAGAAAACAAGAGGTCATGTTGCTGGGGAGCAGTAAAGACAGAATTTAGATGTGCAATTGCAAAGCTCATAAAATAAGTTCACATAGCAAATGTTTTATGAAGGAAATCTAGATGGATAATCTAGAACATCTTGGAGAAAAAGGCATTTGATTTAGTGCTTGAATAACAGCAGCATTTTTTTTTTTTTTTTTTTTGTAGAGACAGAGTCTCACTTTATCGCCCTGGGTAGAGTGCCGTGGCGTCACACTGCTCACAGCAACCTCCAGCTCTTGGGCTTAAGCGATTCTCTTGCCTCAGCCTCCCTAGTAGCTGG
>CAUYON010036036.1:0-16587 GCA_963573935.1 Arctocebus calabarensis
TTTATATAGTGATCAAGAAAATGCCATGAAGGCTAACTGTAACAGTACGATCAAAACATTTCTGAATGTATATGAATCGTGCCCTATGATTGCACCAATTTACAGAATTATGATTCAATAAAATTATAAAAAAAAAAAAAAGTTTCCATAAAAAAAAAAAAAACACAACCCCCTCCACACACAAGCATATTCAAGAACTATGAGAAAATTTCAAAATTATTAGGGCCAGGTGTGGTGGCTCATGCCTATAATCTCAGCACTTTTGGAGACTGAGGTGCTAAGATCTCTTAAGGTCAGAGGTTCAAAATCAGCCTGAGCAACAGCAAGACCAAGTCTCTATAAAAAATAGAAAAATTAGCTAGGCATAGTGATACCTGCCTATAGTACTATTTAGGAGGCAGAAACAGGAAAATCACATGAGCCCAGGAGTTTGTGATTTCAGTGAGCTCTGATAATGCCACTGAACTCTAGCCAAAATAATAACAATAATAATAAGAGAAGGAGAAGAAAAAAACATTTTTCCAAACTTAATGACAGACGCCAAATCACAGATCTGGGAAGGTCAGAGAACAAAAAGCAGGATAAATAATAATCATTTTAAAAAATTATACCTAGTTATTTCATATTCTGGTAAACTGCAGAAAACCAAAACAAAGAGAAAATGTTGAAAGAGGTAAGAAGAAAAAGTACCTGACCTGTAGATGCACAGGATAAAAATTAGAATGGAGCTGCTGGTCAAAAATCTTGCAAACAAGAAAAGAGTAGGAGAATAATACTTCAATGTTGAAAGAAAAGAAAAAAACCCACAAATCTATAATTTTGTAGCACATGAAATTATCTTTTAACAGTAAAGGGGAAATAAAGATTTCATCAGACAAGCGAAAAGTAAGAGAATTTGTAGCCAGTGGACTTGTCTCAAAAGAAATGTTGGAAAAAAATTCTTTAGAGAGAAGTAAATTAATATAGGTCAGAAATTTGGACTAACAAAGGGAGAGTGATACAATGTATACAGTGAGGTAAAACAAAATTTTTTTTTCTTTTTCTTTGTGTACATAATAGACAAATATTTATTGAAAGTAATAATAGTAACAGTGTTTTGGCTAACTATAGCATGTAAGTAAAATAAAAGACAGGGAGAAAGTAACCGAGAATACTCTGTTGTAAATCACCCTATATATAATATAGATTATAAGGCACTACCTGTGAAGTAATATAGTGTTACTTGGAAGTAGATTTGGACAAGTTATAGGTATTGCAAATTCTAGGGAAACTACTAAAACTTTTTTGAAAATCAGTACTGCTATGTTAAGGGAGGAGATAAAATGAAATCATATGAAATGCTTAATTAAATCCAAAGATGATAGAGAAAAAGGGGAAACAAGGACCCATTCAATAAAACAATTACAGACAGGGTAGATATCAATCCAAATATATCAAGAATCACTTTAAATATAAATGGTAAAAATACACTTAAAAACACAGATAGCCAATGATATGTCATCTACAGGAAGCCCATTTTTAAATATAAAGACAGGTAAAGTATAAATAAAAAGATGGAAAAAGATATGTGTCCCATGACAGCACTAATCAAAGGAAAGCTGAAGTACCTATGTTAAATTCAGATGAAGTAGTCTTTAGAATAAGAAAAATTATCAGGATTAAAGAGAAGCATTACAAAATAATAAATGAACTCATTCCCCAAGAAAGCATAACAATACTTAGCACATATGCGCCTAAAAACAAAATATAAAATAAATGAGTCAAAATACGGTAGAAAAGCCGAATTTACTATTGCACTGAGGGACATCAACAGCCCTCATTCAATAATTGACAGATCTGGCAAACAGACAATCGATAAGAAAGCCTAATATAGTTGACCTGGCAGTGGAAAAAAGATAGGAGATTAGAAGCAGCCTCTCAACAGCCTCTACCAGGAAAGTGGGAAGAAGTGCAGGCAGCAGCCACCATTTGGATTACTCCATTCAGAAACAGCACTGTGAAGCCACAGAGATACAGTGGGACACCGGGGTGGGAGGGGAGTTGGGAGGCGGGGAAAGGAAGGACAATAACAAGGGAAGTAGGTGTGGGAAGATTTGTAGCACAGAAGCAATGACAGCGTGTGGGAATCACTGCGATCTGAATTGCTGGGTGACCCGCACCATCCCGTACAGCCCCCAGCAAGGTTGGTCTGGGGACTGACCTGACATCAGTACAGAGGTACCTCAATAGACAAACGGTGTGTGTGGTGGGGGGAATGGACAGCAGCTAGGGCAATCTTGAGCTACGGGGTGCACCACAGGGGGCTCTGAGGGGTAGCAAGGGAGCAGACGGACTTGTGGCTTCTCTAAGTCATAGCCTGTAACCTGTAACCAAGCGCTTCCCTCATGGCTTGCAGTTGCATGTGGGCACGGGAACTGATGAGCGTGGGGTCCAGTGGGCTATCATCATCAGGGAAACCATGGTCCTATGCCTATGGTCCACATTGGCAGAGCACAGGAGGGGTGCAGAGAACACCATATCCTCCGGGCCACAGGTACCTGCGTTAGCCCCGTTTGACATGGCTTTGCAGAGGCCCTGAAGACCCGTCTGCCACGCAGCTGGTTCGGGATCTGTCATCCAGGCTTGGGCAGTTGCCTCCAAGATGGTCTCCTGGCTTTGCCAAACAGATTGGAGTAGCCCCATCCTCCCAGTGAACATCCTTCCAGATTCTAGGTCCTATTCGGATCACTGAGTCTCAGTCCACTTGCCAGCGCAGGCCCCAAGGCTCCACTCTGGAACTCATTGCATTGCTCCTGAACATCGCAGTGCTGTACCATAGCTGCCGTTACCAGAGCAGAAATTCCGCCAAGACTTTGAACCATCTGTTTGGTGAACGCTGGATATACCTATGCGCGGCGAAGCAAGACAAACTTCAAATACAGTGGCTGCCATTATCGCTGATTCTAGAGCGCCATCTAGTGACTGCTCTCTATTCAAACCCAACAAGAATAATTCAACTGTCATTTAGGTTGTCTTGTCTCTTAGAGTTAAAGAAACTGCATCTGAGGAGAAAACAGAAAAAGAACCCTTGCAACATGAAAAAACAGGAAAGATAAACTCACTCTAGTTATCACAATGGAACTACAGCAGAAAATTCCAACCATAAAGAAATCGTTGAAGTGACAGAAAGGAAATTCAGAATATAGACAGCAAATAAGATGAACAGAATTGAAAAAGTTGAAACTGCCAAAAATAAGCCTAAAAAAAGTTTCAAGAAATAAAAAAAATTAAAGACAAAGTCACCAATGATATACACAATAATAAAGCTTAAGGAATTGAAAGACGCATTTAGGAAGTTTCAAAACAGTCAAGAGTTTCAACAACTGATAAACCATGGGAAAAAAGAATCTCAGAGCTTGAAGACAAAGTTATCAAGATAACCTAGTCATTTAAAAAAAGGAAGAAAATAAAGAAGTAAAAGCAAAGAATCTCTTAGAAAGTTAGGGGACTATGAAAAACATATATATGATTATTAGATACTCCTACGGGAGAAGAAGGGAGTTCCAAAAGCATAGAAGCTCTAGCTAAAGTTGAAATTTCCCAAACTTTGACAGAGACTCAAACATCCAATTACTAGATGGACATTGAACTCCAGAAAGATTCAATTTAAATAGAGTATCTCCCAGACACATTGCAATTAACCTGGGCAAAATCAAAATGAAAAAGAAAATAGTACAAGTAGCTAGGTATAAGCAGAATCAGACCTACAAGGATAAACTCATCAGGTTAACAGCTAATTTCCCAGCAGAAACCCTACAAGCCAGATGGTATGGATCTGCCATCTTCAACTTTCTTAAACAAAACAATTGCCCCCCACCCAGGATTCGATATCCTGTAAAGCTAAGTTTCATATTTTATTGAGAAAACAAATCTTTTCCTTCTTAGCAAACTTTGAGGAAATTTGTCACAACTGTACTTCCTGTATAGTACAGTAAGCACTCAGACCTGTACTATACACAGACCAGCATAAAAGATTCGGCGTAAAACTGCCCAGAAACTAAAGGTCAAACCCTAGATACCACGGTGACCCAAGTGCTAAAACAAAGCCACAGAGTTTCACAGAAATCCGCTCCATTTATGAATTCTCTCAGTAAATATGACTGGCTTGAACTTCCCACAGAACAGACATAGGCTAACTGACAGAATTAAACACCAACAACAACAACAAAAAGAAGCCAAATATATGCTGTCTTCAGGAAATCCATCTAACACCCAAGGAAACATCCAGATTCAAGGTGAAGGGTTGGAAAACAATATTCTAGGCAAATGGAAACCAAAGAAAGTGAGAGTTGCAATTTCTCATTGCTGATACCATTGACATTAAAGCAACAAAAGTAGAAAAAGACAAAGATGGACATTATATACCGGTTAAGGAAATAATTCAACAATAAAGCCAACCCAAAATATTTATAAGGCAAATACTGCTTGATCTAAACAAAATGACAAACAACCACACTATAATAGCTAGGTACATCAATACCCTTATGATGGAAATGGGAAGATCCTCCAAGCAGAAATTAAACAAAGAAACTTTGGACTTAAATAAGACTCTAGAACAAGTAGAATTAGCAGACATCTACAGGCCATTTCATCACCATTCTACTGAATATACATTCTTATCAGTTCATGGATCATTCTCCAAGATTGATCATATCCTAGGCCATAAAATGAGCCTCAAAAAAATAAAAAAAATAGAAATTATACCATGTATCTCTACAGACCACAGCATAATAAAATTAAAAATCAATTTCTCACAAAGTCATGGAAGTTAGACAAATTATTGAATCATAGTTGGGTCAAGGAAAAGATAAAGATGGAAATCAATATGCTTTGAGCATATGACAATGGGACCACAATCTATAAATACCTGTGGGATACTGCCACATCCAGAAATCAGAAATATCACATATCAACAATTTAATGAATCATCTTAAGGAACTGGAAAAGGATGATCAAACCAATTCCAAACCCAGCAGAAAAAAAGAAGTAACCAAGTTCAGATCAGAACTAAATGAAATAGAGAACAAAAGAGTCATTCAGAAAATTAATAAATGGAAGGTTGATTCTCTGATTCTTTGGCCAGATTCACCAGAAACAGAAAAATGTAGGGTCTCTATTAAGCTCAATCAAAAATGAAAAAGGAGGAAATAACAACTGATATGAGGAGGGAAATAAAACAACATCACTGCATACGATAAAAATCTCTATGCCCAGAAATTTGAAAACATGGAGGAAATGGACAAGTTCCTGACATCACAATACCCTGCTAGACTCAATCAGGAAGAAATAGAACTCCTGAACCAACCAGCATCAAGCACCAAAATTGAAGCAACAATAAAAAATCTTCCCACAAAAAAGTCTAATACCATACAGTTTTACACCAGAATTCTACCAAACTTTCAAAGAAGATCTTGTATCTATATTGCAGAATCAATTCCATAACACTGAGAAGGAAGGAACCCTTCCCAAGTCTTTCTATGAAGCAAATATCACCCTAATACCAAAGCCATAAAAGGACATAACAAAAAAGAAAACTGCAGACCAATGTCTTTAATGAATATAGAAGCATAAATACTTAATAAAGTCTTAGCAAACAGAATTCAGCTACATATCCAAAACAATTCATCATAACCAAGTGGGCTTCACCCAGAGATGGAAGGCTGGCTCAACACATACAAATCTATAAACATAATACATCACATAAACAGAAGTAAAAACAAAGATTATACAGTTCTCTCAATAGATGCAGAAAATGTATTTGACAAAATTCACCACCATTTTTGAATAACAAAACTCAAGAAAATTCACATAGATATGAGTTTTTAATTGATAAAAGCTATCTACAACAAACTCACAGTCAACATCATATTGAACAAGAAAAATTGAAAACACCCCCACTCAGAACTAAAACCAGAAAAGGATGTCCACTTTCACCACTATTATCCAACTTAGTGCTGGAATTCCTATCCAGAGCAATCATACATGAGCAGGATATCAAGGGTGTATCCAAATGGAAACAGAAGAGCTCAAACTATTGCTCTTTGCTGATGACATGATCGTATACATTGAAAACCCCAAGGACTCAACAGCTAGACTTCTGGAATTGATAAATACAGCATCTCAAGATATAAAATTGATATACACAAATCACTGATAGATGCCAGTAATATATATGCCAAAAATAGTCAAGCTGAGAATCAAATCAAAGACACAGTAGTCTTCACAGTAGCATCAAAGAAAATAAAATACCTTAGCATGTATTTAACAAAGGAGGTGAATGATCTCTACACAGAGAACTATGAGACACTGAGAAAAGAAATTACAGAGGATGTTAACAAATGGGAAAACATACCATGCTCATGGATCAGCAGAATCTAAATTGTTAAAATGTATAAATTTTATAAATTCTTGTTCTAGTTTTATAAATTGTATAAAACTAGAAAAAGAAGAGTAATTTCAGTCAGAAGAAAGGAAATAACTACTCAGAGTGATTTACAGATTCAATGCAATCCTATAAAAATACCAAACTCATATTTTGCAGATCTTGAAAAAATAGTTCTATGCTTCATATGGAATCAGAAAAGATTCCAATAGCCAATGCAATCTGCAAAATAAGAACAAATCTAGAAGTATCACTTTACCAGAGTTCAAGCTATGCTACAATGCTATGGTGATTTAAAAGGCATGGTATTGGCATACAAATAGAAAACAGAGAAATCTAGAGATGAAACTATTCTCATATCACCATCTGATCTTTCACAATGTAAACAGAAGCATGTACTAGAAAAAAAGAATCCCTATTCAGTAAACGGTGCTGGTAGAATTGGATAGCCACATGTAAAAGACTGAAACAGGACCCAGGACCTGCACCTCTCATGACTCACAAAAATTAACCGCTGATGGATAAAAGATTTAAACCTAAGACATGAAATTGTAAAAGTCCTAGAACATGTGGGGAAAACTCTTAAAGAGAAAAGAAGAAAAGAATCTATGAGGAAGACCCTACTGGTAATCCAAGCAAGAACAACAACAACAAAAAAATGGGACCTGATACACTTAAAAAGTTTCTGCACAGCCCTAGACACTATCATCAAAGCAAATAGACAACCTACAGCATGGAAGACAATATTTACATGCATCCATTGTATAAAACTAGAAAAAGAAGAGTAATTTCAACCAGAAGAAAGGAAATAATAAAAATTGGAGCAGAAATCAATAAATTTGAAAACAGAAAAATAATAGAAAAAGATCAAAAGCAAAAGTTATTTGAAAAGAACAGCAAAATTGACAAACCTCTACCTACACTAGAAATAAAAAAGAGAGAAGACACAAATTATTATTAGAAATGAAAGAGAAATTATCATTACTGATCAATTAACTATTAAAAGAACAAAAAAGGAATATTATAAACAACTCTACACCTATAGCACTGTTAACTTTAGTAAAATGGTCCAGTTCCTTGAAAGATACAAACTACCAAGACCTAAACACTAGAAGCAGATAATCTGAATATAGATAGATAGGTAGGTAGGTAGGTAGGTAGATAGATAGATAGATACATACATACATACATACATACACACACACATACATACATACATTCATAATCTGGATAGGTATGTGTGTGTATATATTATATGTGTAAATTGAATTAATAGCTAATAGTAACTTTACAAAGAGAAATAACAAGGACCAGATGGTATGACTGGCAAATTTTATCAAAACATCTAAGGAAGAGTTATACCTATTCTCTATAATTCAGAAAATAGAAGCAAACAGAACATTTTCTAACTCATCCTATGAGGTCAATATTAGCCTAACACCAAAACAAAATAAATAAATTACAAGAAGGGAATACTACAGACTATCTCCCAAGAAAACAGATGCAAAAATCCTCAATAAAAATATTAGAAAATTGAATCTAACAATGTATAAGAATGATTATATTTCATGACCAAGCAGAATTTATTACAGGTATGCAAGGCTGAGTCTACATTCAAAAATCAAATAATATAATTCATTTCATCAATAGCCTAAAGAAGGAAAATTATATGACCATGTCAATTCATGCATAAAAAGCTTCTAACAAAATGAAACAACTATTCATGACCAAAAAAATGAAAATTCTCAGCAAACTGAAAATAGAACAGAGCCTCCTCAATCTGATAAAGAACTTATTCAAAATAACTTATTGCTAATATTCTTTTCAGTGGTGATAAGCTGGATGATTCTCCCCTAAGATAAAGAACATAACAAAGAAGTCCCCTCTTAGCACTCCTATTCAACAACATATTGGAAGTCCTAATCAATGCAATAAAACAAGAAGAGGAAATAAAACATATATAGGCTAGAAGAAAGGTACAGACTTTTTTCACAAAAAAACCCTCTAGAACTATAATAAGCAATCACAGCAAGGTCACAGAACAATGTACAAGTAAAGTCAATTGCTTTTATATATACCAGCAATACAAAATTTGAATTTGAAATTAAAAACCACAATATTATTTATAGTAGCACTAACAACAACAAAAACTTAGGTATGAAGCCAGGGAAATATATACAAGATTGATATGTAGAAAACTAAAAAACTCTGATGAACGAAATTAAAGAAAACTCTAATAAATAGATAGATATGCCATGTTCATGGAACAGGAGAAATGTCAATTCATCCTAACTTGATGTATACGTTCAAAATATCAGCAAGTTACTTTGTAGAAATAAACAAACTAATACTAAAGCTTATAAGGAAAGGCAAAAAACCTAGAATAGTCAACCCATTATTGAAGAATAAGAGCAAAGACTGGCACACCCAACTTCAAGAATTACTATAAAACTATAGTAATCAAAGCAGTGTGGTTGTGGTGCAATGATAGATACATGAATCAATGAAGGAGAATAGAACCAAAAACATGCCCACAAAAATATAGTTAGCTGATCTTTAACAAAGGAGCAAAGGTCATTCCTGGAGAAAGATAGCTTTTTAAATAAATGGTGCTAAAACAAGTGGACCTCCATAAAAAAGGAAAAAAGAAGGAATAAAGGTACAATAAAATTAAATCTTTAAACTGTTCACAAAAATTAAATCATGCAAAATAAATATGAAACTATAAAACTCTAGGAGAATATATAAGAGAAAATATAAGTATCCTTCCAATTGGCAGTGAGTTTTTATTTTTTATTTTATTTACTTATTTTTTTTCTACAGACAAGAGTCTCACTTTATAGTCCTTGGTAGAATGCCATGGCGTCACACAGCTCACAGCAACCTCCAACTCCTGGGCTTAGGCAATTCTCTTGCCTCAGCCTCCTGAGTAGCTGGGACTACAGGCGCCGGCCACAATGCCCAACTATTTTTTGTTGCAGTTTGGCCAGGGCTGGGTTTGAACCTGCCACCTTCAGTACGTGGGGCTGGCACCCTACCCACTGAGCCGGCACCGGCCCAGGCAGTGAGTTTTTAGAAATAATACCAAAAGCACAATCCATGAATGAAGAAAGGGATAAGTTGGACTATATTAAAATTAAAATTTCCTGCTTTGTTAAAGAAAGCCTTGGATCTTTAGCTGCTATTAATTTCAAGATGAAGTTTATCTCAGTTTTTTAAAAACTGTCATTGATTCATGAAACAATTAAATTTGAGTCCATTCAGGCAACTGAGAAAATATCTACAGCCACAATATCTATTTCATATATTAATGAAATATCTCTTTTAAATTATAATTTTTATCTCATTGGATTTAAGAGTTTTTGCTACAGTTTTCATATTTTGCTCTTACTATTATAAAGATTTGATTAATATCTAATTTTTGTGCAAAAGTCTAAGCACTTTTGTGAGCCCTTGGGGAGAAAAGAATATTGGAAATACAGTGAGTTTACCTGAATTCTAATCATAGTCTATCATTTTTCATTTATGTGACTCTGAAAAACTCATTTCTTCTCACTGAATCGTTGCTGTTCACTTATAAAATGATGGTGAGGAATTCAATGATATGCAAGGTCCCCACTCTCTCAGACACCCTATGATTCTATTCTTCACATCATTGTGATACACGTAATAGACAGGGGTATCTATGCAAGCTGTTCCACGTGGTTACCATCATTAGAAGGATCACTCTAGCTTACTAAAGAAATTCACCTCTACATAAAAATAAAGATATCTGTATGTAGAAACTCACTGTGAATGATTTATTGTTCTGAGCATTGAAGGAATGGAATAATGTTGAATAGCTGTGTTCCCTGACCCCATAGAGCTTATACTCTATTAGGCGTAAACGTATATACTCAAGTAATGAAAACACAAGAACAGACATGGTCAGTGAAAACACAGCTTTAGGTAGGACAGGATCACAAAGAGAGAAGAGAAGGGGTGGGATACATGGAAAAACCCACTTCTTTAATACTAAGTATTTGTAATATGATTCATGAGCACTAGTATTAGTAAAACTATATACACAGTAAGGACTTTTAACTTACCAAAATGCATATCTCTACAAATTATTCCCCTATAACAGTGCTATAAAATAGAAAAGGCAGCCGTTATTAGTACCATGTGAAATAGGCAGAAACTGAGACCTAAGAAATACATGACTTAATGATTTTTCAACTTTCTGGCTAAAGTGAAGTTGGAAATTTAATATCCACCTATAGCAAACTTCTGCTAGCCCCCCCCCACCCCCCGCAGAGAGACATTATCCCAGATGCAACTCAGTTCTCTTCGGAGCTAGGATTAGGTGAAATGATGGACTCTTTTACCCACAAAGTATTATCCATATTGTACCTATAATTTAACGAGGCCCTAATAAGTAACTTAGCCCTTGCAACTATCATGCAAAGTTAGCTTGTTATTGCTATTTGAAACCTGAAGGACCTAGAGTCTGCTTGAGTGAAATAGCTTGCCACAGAGTCTTTCATGGGGCATGGAGAGGAACTGGCTGTGTCCTCTAGTGCTCACTACTCAGTGCTCACTCTTCTCTGGTGCCTCTGCCCAGATCCCTCAGCAAACCCACTGTATTAATGAGCAGAAATTCAGGAATACAAGGGGATTGGCAGAGAATATTCCCAAGGAGAGAACCAAAGCTGACTCCAGCTCTTCATGCTAAACATAAAAGACATAGAGTGGTGTTTAAACAAATGCTACCTTAAAATAATGTGGATGCTGACATGAATGAACTGTGCTATCACAAGAAATTACACTTCCTTAGACACCATTTTGAATTCTAAGGAAATATAAATTAATGCATTTGATGTCATTCCATACAATGTATTTATATGCCACATTTTCCTGGTCCCTTCATTGGCTGGTCAATGGATGTTTACTTTTTTTCCACATCTTGGCTGTTACCTCATGTTAAATGAAAAAAGAAGTAATGTAATATGTATAATTTAACATTATGTTACTTTTAAAGAGAATTCATTTCTTGCTGTCAGTGAAGCAGTAAGATCTGTGCTGCTCACCTTAAATATCACTTAGTGTTTCTGACGTGAATGATAGAATCATGACAGACAGGTAATAGAGAAAAGATCCTATCATCTTGGGAAAATTAATATAAAAGTCAGGACGTGATTTCTTATCAGAGATGATGCTGTTCAAAAGCCTTGCAGATGTTCAGCCTCTCTATAACTAACTTTTTCCCTCTGATATGGATCATTTCATTCTGCACTCCATTTTCACACTAGGTGTGTGTTACAAAGTCATCCATCTTGTGTATTTGTCAGTTTATAACAGCTTTGCAAAAAGCATGTGAATTGCCTCAAGACTGGTAATGAAAAATCTTTTCAACTTCCTGTGGATTTTGATATGTGTTTCACAGTTCCCTATACAAAATAATTGGGAGGGGGAGTCTTTACTGTTCAAAATTGGTCTTTAACTTGCTTCTTTTCCCTTCTTTTATTCATTCACTTTTCATTTCTCTTAACTGACTATAATCATCAAATAGAAAAACCACGATCTTATTCTTCAAATGTGAGATTTTGAAAAAGTTTATTTCAGCTATTAGTATGGCCTAAGGGAAGATTTATTGATGGTCTGTCAAATGGAGTTTTACTACGTATTTTTTTCTATAGAATCTTTTATATAAGTTAAAACTATTCTTTGAACCAGAGAGATCAATAAGGGCTGTAAGTATGGGCAGTTACCTAGCTACCTGAGTTCTCAGAAAAACAGAATCGGAATGGTTAGAACATAGGTGACCTATAGATTCTCCAGGTCAATTGTGCCAGCCATATAGAAGTGCCAATGTGTCTTTGAAAGATTTAATTTTCTCTTCTGTTATTAGAAATACTGGGAGACTGTGGAGATTTTGCCAAGATGAAATGTCCCAGCCTCTGCCTCAGAAATGTGCAATCATTCATATGTCCATGTCTGATTACAGATACCAATGGAGATATCTCCCACATATTACTTTTACTTCCATCTTCCTATTGTTTCTATAATCTTTGGCCAACCTGCTTAGGTAAATGGGAAACTGATAAACTATTTTATGAAAAGTATTTTCAACATATTCCCAGGTTTTTTCTCTCTTGAGAACTGGCTATACAAATGTTTAGTCTATACGCAGTCCTCAATTATCTGGCACTCCAAGAGGAAAATCAGTATCTTATTTCCAAGAAAAGAAATGCTGTATAATAAAAACATTCTGATTTGCTTTTATTACTCAATATATATGTGTTTGAATGGAGGGGGAAGGAATGACCAAATATAGATTTTCTTAATGTTCTGAAAACATGTAACTTCTAGGCTAAGTGGAAATGTGTCTGATGCAAGAGCACCATCACTGGTCTTGGCCTTTGCCTCACACTCTCAGTACCTACTCTTTAAGGCCAGTGTCACCTTTCTCCACATGCACATCACCAGCTGGAACTAAGCTCCCCCTCTCTTTCTAAGGATGACATTTCTCTGCTTATATTTCCCTTGAGATTAGAAGAGATCACTGGAAAAAAATGAGTTTCCTTGATCCCTAGATCCTATTCAACTATGACTCTATATCTGAAAAAATAAATTTATGAGGCTAATGAATGATAGGAAAAGAGCTGGGTTGTAAAAAGAAAAGTTGGCATTTGGAAATATAGATAAAAACAGAGTGAGCTGAAAATTGGAGGAGGGAGGGAGGGTGATATGTCCCTGGCAATATATGTTTGTCCAGTTTGATATGAATAACTGTCCATACCAAGCTGGAACAAATAGCTAATTTTTAAATAAAATGCCAAAAGCTAAGACATATGGGGGTGGGAGGCAGGCCCCTTCCATGGGCTATCTTGTGCTTCTGTGTGTGCTTGGGAGCTCAAAGCTACTCAAGAGAGGAAAGCTCCTGATTAGATTCCATTGAGAATATTTGACGCCAGGGAAAATCAAGGCCATAGGCTTCATAGAAACAAAAAGAAAACTCAGCCTGAATTTCACTATCCCAAGATGCCATTTTTGATGCAAATGACAGTTACCTAGCATAGCCAGAGTCACCCCCACCACCACCCCGAGCAGTGTTGTGTGCTTATGCACACTCCTGCTGAAATGTAGCTGAGTGAATGTGAGGTCAGCACAGTTTACATTTCTTTGGGCTATCGTCCTCTCAAATTGGGCACTTTGGAGTCACCATCAAACACCAGTGTTCTTCTTTCTCACTTTCCATCTCATCTGCCCTGCCCTGCTGAAGGGAGCCTTATTCCTCCATTCTTGACCTCTGTAGTGACCCCTCATAACCCTGCAGCTGATCTTTTGGCAAGTAAGGCAGGGGAGAAGAGCAAAAATTCCTTCTTAACTTTCAGCCATTGGGGAAAGGGTGAGAAGAAAGATACCTTGTCATTGCTTTGTATAAGAGAAAAAAGGAAAATCTATCCCTCTTTCTTATAGTGGGAAAGAGAGAGAGAGACTCTGAGATAGGGAATACAATGCAGGAAGATGCTGCTCCAGAAACTAAATTGGAGCTAAGTGATTTGTGATCTGCCACCCTCAATTCCTGGCAATAAAGTAGAGAATTTAGTATATTTCAGACACATTTTGGATTAAAGAGGCTTCTGATCCTTAACAACTATTTATTCTATCTTTTCACTGGGGAAATGTGTTCTAGATTTTATACAAAATGATAATAAATCAGGGACTGCTACATTGAGAAAACTGGCACTATAAAAGCATCCGTAAGTGCAGTCATTTGTCAACCACACATCGTGCAAGTTTACTCCTATGAATAAGCTGGTTATTCATAAATCCGGAGTCAATCCCACTGGCAGCAAGCTTGTTACTTCTTAGTATGTGGTCACTGTTATGATCTTACCATTGTTTGTCTGATGGGCTGTTGTTTAGCTTTCCCCATGTAAGCCTCATCTGCTCATCTAGAGCATAAGCACATGAAGACATTGGGCCACAACATTCTTCCAAGGTCCCTGGAAGACCTTGGAAGGTCTATCGGGACAGCACCTGACCCCTGGCAGAACTATTGTTTCATTTACAGATTAATTCCTTCTTTGAAGCCTTTAATCAGTACATGTTATAAGATGATGACAAAAGAGGATCCCAGGAAGCTCCCCTTCTAGCCTTTCTGGGCTCCCAGGCACATGCTCTGCATGTTGGGACCTACAGCTGGGGTCCTCATGGTATACAGACCAGACAGAGGTCAGGTTTATGTCACCTTCCCAGGTTCAGGTCATCCTAACTGCAGAGCCATGCACCTGTGTGAACCTGGAGACAATTCAGAACCAACTGCACCTATGCCTATGGGGTTTTTACATCTGTGCAGCAACCAGAGCAGTGTGAAATGCTAAAGAAACTGGTCATAAGGACTTAGCATGGACATTCTAGCCATTAACTGGGCCAATCTGAGCAGATGCCTGAGCAAAGAGTGTGCCAAAACAACATTCAGGTTTCACAGCAATGCTAGGGGTCTCTTTGGGGATCTAAGAGTCTGGAGTGATCTGAAGGGAGTTGGTCATGGTGACTGGTCATGGACAACCTTTGAGAATATGGCCAGGTGGGAAGCACAGCACAGGATGCCGCTGGCATTCTACATGGGGTCTACAGAGAGCATTAATGTGTTCCAGAAATGCAATGATGGCCCATCATGGGGAGAATGGCAGTGCTATCTCTTGCCTCCTCATCCATTCCTGTATTGCTGATACTCAGTGTTCAGTGGGCCATGGTCATCTGGCCATTAATGCTCACCTGATTGTTAGACATAGTTTCACTGACTTACTATCCCACATATCTTTTTCACCTGCTGGGTCCTCAGCTCTAGTTCTTGGCTTAAATTAGTCACAGATGCCTGTCTAATTAGATTTTGCAGGTCCAGCAATGACTCTCAACCTTGGCTGCATGCTGGAAACACCTGGGGAGCTTTTAAAAACTTCTGATCCAGCCTGCACCAATTAAATCAGAATATCCAGTGGAGAGATGCAGAAACCAATATAAATTTTTTAATTGCCCCAATTAATGCATGTAGGGTTGCCACATTTGGTAAATAAGTTACCCAGTCTGAAGTATTTTAAGTAAGCTAAGGCAGAGTGGAAAGAGGACTGATGAACTACATATTTATCATGTTTTTATCTAACACTAGGCAAATTACTTTTTCCTTAAATCCTAATAGCAAATCAAAGACTAGGCAGCCTATATGTTCTTGTATCACTTTTATAAATGAGAACATGGAAGTAGAATTACAACGTAGTTGTTGACTAGGAGCCATAAAAATCAAAGAAGAGTTCATTCTCTATAGATGTTTCTGATCTTCCAACACTTCCTCTTCTATATGTATGTTTTGAAGCATATACTCAAATAAACTTACATGTGCTTTATCCATACAGAACATGATAGATTTTATTTGACCCTATGTGATATTCCAGATTGTTTGGATTTGGTTTTTTGGTTTTTAGGGGGATTTTTGCTCATATGTAACATGAAGAAGCATTGACACTAGAAAAATATTTCACTTAACTCCCATGCTGTTCCAGTAAGATGGATTTTAAATAATGCAATATAACTGAATTGCCCCTAGGACATCACAGGGCCTTATTTCAAAAACTTCAAAGTATTCTAAGAATGATATTCTTTTCTCCATTACTTTAACATATATACTTAATACATAATGTGTGTATCCATCTGTGTCAATATATAAAGAAATAAGGATCATTTAACCCCTGAAAAAAAAACATAGTATGCTAAGTTAAATTTGAATTTCAGATTAATAAAACAAGCAATTCTTAAGACAAGTACACCCTCTGCACTATTTCGGCTTTTCTCAGGTTTAGATGTTTTTCTCATGATTAGCCCAAGATTTGGGGGAGGAAGAACACAAAGTTGTGTCTTGTCAACTATTTGGGAAACACTTATATTAAAAGAAAATCATGGGGCGGCTCCTGTGGCTCAGCGAGCAGGGTGCCGGCCCCATATACCAAAGGTGGCAGGTTCAAGCCCGGCCTCGGCCGAACTGCAAAACAAAAAAATAGCCAGGCGCTGTGGCGGGCGCCTGTAGTCCCAGCTACTGGGGAGGCTGAGGCAAGAGAATCGCTTAAGCCCAAGAGCTGGAGGTTGCTGTGAGCAGTGTGACGCCACGGCACTCTACCCAGGGC
>CAUYON010036041.1:0-10500 GCA_963573935.1 Arctocebus calabarensis
CCTGTAGTCCCAGCTACTTGGGAGGCAGAGGCAGGAGACTCGTTTGAGCCCAGGAATTGGAGGTTGCTGTGAGCTGTGATGCCACAGCACTCTATCCAGGGTGACAGCTTGAGGCTCTGTCTCAAAAAAAAAAAAAAATTATAAAAGAAAATCATGCTCTTTGGGGAGAAGGAAAAGAATGAACCCAATTGCTTATAGAAAAAAAATGCAAATTTTTCAAAACTGGAAATAAAAAGCTAGTTCAAATATAACTTTATTTGGTTACCCTTCACAGCAATTGTGAAGACATTAGACTATGCTTATTTAACTGCAGTTGATTACTACTTATCACCAAAAAACTGAGGCAGTTTTTAAGATCTAAAGAGAAGGTCCTTAAATCACAGGGAAAAATGCAAGGGAAAAGTTGATAAAGAAGAGTATTTCTGGGGGCAGCACCTGTGGTTCAAAGGAGTAAGGCGCCAGCTGCATATGCCAGAAGTGGCAGGTTCAAACCCAGGCCTGACCAAAAACTTCAAAAAAAAAAAAAAAGAAGAGTATATCTGGAATTACACATTAAATAATCAAATTATTTTTTTCCTAATTTGAAGAAAAAGATCCTTTCTGATAGGAATATCACCATATACAAGCCCTAACACCTTGAATTTTTATATTAATTTCATTCTGTAGTTTTCAAATAAGATATATTTAAGTATGCAACCATCATATAAAATCAAACCCATCATCACCTGTACAAGTTTGGTAGAAAAACTGGAAAACAACTAATAAGCCTATCCACCAGATAATTCAGAGATTCTCTCAGCCACCTTGTTAATCTGAACAATTACTTTTTTAGGTTCCAAAGCTGAACATGGGAAGTAACTCTGATATTTCTAGAATAATGTGTAAAACTCACCTGAGAGATTCTGTTGTGTTAATTAGTGGTTGACAAGGAGGTGGAGGAATGTAAAGCAGTGGCTCTTCACTTAGCACCATCAGGGCTTTGTCATTTGAAACAGAGTGATCATATCTGAAACATATATGCACAAAATTTATTTCCTTGCATCTTAATTCCCAATAAGTTTGCTATAAGAAAATCATGACTAGTGTTAACTTTTCATGAAAATACAAATGTAGTTAATATAACATACTGTGAGATAGAACAGAAAATGAGAAAACTATAGACCATATAGAATGAATGTCATTTTCTGATTTTTTTTTTTTGAGACAGAGCCTCAAGCTGTCACCCTGGGTAGAGTGCCATGGCGTCACAGCTCACAGAAACCTCCAATTCCTGGGCTTAAGCGATTCTTTTGCCTCAGCCTCCCAAGTAGTTAGAACTATAGGCGCCCACCACAATGCCCGGCTATTTTTTTGGTTGTAGTTGTCATTGATGTTTGGCAGGCCTGGGCTGGATTTGAACCCACCAGTTCTGGTGTATATGGCTGATGCCTTAGCCACTAGAGCTATAGGCACTGAGCCCATTTTCTGATTTTATACAGAGATAGTGTGGTAATTCACATTTATCTAGCCACCCTTTATTGAGAAATTAATGTGCTCCAGAAATAAGGGCTATAATAACACATGGTTCATGTCTTCAATGAGCTCAAGGTATATATAATACTACTGGAACAAAGAAGATGTCTTAGTAGTGAAGTATCCTGGGGGAAGACCAACTGGTTGATAAGACAGACAGTAATATGAACAAGACTAAAGTTTTGTGGTCATTCACAATTCTATGGGGAAAAAAAGTGAATAGCCTCCCTAAAACAGTTGTGCACATGTGTGTGTGTGGGGGGGTAGTGAAAGAGTTGAAAGGTAGGGTGAGATATAAAACACTTGTCACCAACAGTGGAAATAAATAAATAGAACCTGATCAGGTTAAAAAGTTTCTACACACCTAACAAAAGGACATAATCAACAAAGCAAAGAGACAACCTTCAGAGTGGGAGAAGATATTTGCATCCTGCAAATCCAACAAAGGGCTAATGACCAGAATCTACAAAGAACTCAAGCAAATCAAGAACCAAAAAAGCAAACAATCCTGTTAAAAACTGAGCAAAA
This sequence comes from Arctocebus calabarensis, assembly GCA_963573935.1. Classification (NCBI taxonomy): domain Eukaryota; kingdom Metazoa; phylum Chordata; class Mammalia; order Primates; family Lorisidae; genus Arctocebus; species Arctocebus calabarensis. The sequence continues at coordinate 2,041 of CAUYON010036041.1, forward strand.
AACATGAACAGAATCTTTTCTCATGAAGACAGATGAATGACCAACAAACTAATGCTCATCTAATTAGACAACAATTTAGAGAAATGAAAACCAAAACCACTTTGAGATATCACCCAACCCCAGTGAGAATGATCCACATTACAAGGTGCATAGTGCAAAGAGAAGGGAATACTACTGGAACACTACTGCACTATTGGTGAGACAACTAGGACAGCCTTATGGAAAGAAGTATGGAGAGTTCTCAAAAAACTAAAAATAGACCTCTATTTGATCCTGCAATCCCATACTCATTCGGGTATCTATCCAAAAGAAAAAGAACCATTTTACCATAAGGACAAATGCACTTGAATGTTTATAGCAGCCCAATTTACAATGGCAAAAATGTGGAAACAACCCAAGACCCCTTCAACACATGAATGTATTAATCAACTTGGTATGTGGATATCATAGAATATATTGGGCTATAAAAAAAAGATGGAGATTTTGTATCTTTTGTTGCAACTAGGATAGATTTGGAGAACAATCTCCTAAGAATGGACAAACAAGCATCACATGTACTCAATACTAATTTGAAATGTGTAGATTATCAACAATGTGTTCATATGAAACAAAAATTCAATTAAATACAAGAAAGGGGAAGAGGAAGAGGGAGGTCAGCGGTTTCCTACTTAGCAGGAACAAAGTGGAGGTGTAAGACACACTTCCTGAGTGAAGGGCACAGTTACAACTTAGACTTTACCTTACAAATGCAAACTATGTAACGTAATTGTACATACCCTCATATTAATCAGAAATTCAAAAATAAAAATAAAAATAAAATAAAACAAAATAAAATACGTGGTAGGAGAAAAGTGAAAGAGTTGAAAAGCTGTATTTAAATTTGGGGATCTTAGAGGAATCTGAATCACTAATAAAACACCAGGATGATGGTAACCAGTTATTCTACTAGCTTAAAAAAAATACTTTCCTAATCTATATCATGTGAATTCATATCAAATGTGCAATATGATTAAAAATTCGAATCTAAACTAGAGACATTACTGCTATTTATGCTCTTCAGTCTGCCACTTTAATCTTTCTAAGACAGCAGTTCTCAACCTGTGGGTCACGACCCGCAGGAACTATATTAAAGGGCCACGGCATTAGGAAGGTTGAGAACCACTCTTCTAAGAAATCTTATATCTGCCCTGAGTTTCTTTATATAGGATGCTCCAGTTTTAGAAAACTAGATATGCGAGTGGCACCTGTGGCTCAGTGAGTAGACTGTTGGCCCCGTATACCAAGGGTGGCGGGTTCAAACCCGGCCCCAGCCAAACTGCAAGAACAACAACAACAAAAAAAAAACAGCCGGGCGTTGTGGCAGGCACCTGTAGTCCCAGTTACTTTGGAGGCTGAGGCAAGAGAACTGCCTAAGCCCAAGAGCTGGAGGTTGCGTGAACTGTGATGCCACAACATTCTACCAAGGGTGACATAGAGAGGCCTTGTCTCAAAAAAATAAAAATAAAAATAAAGCTCAGCGCCTGTGGCTCAACGGGCTAAGGCGCAAGCCACGTACACCTGAGCTGACTGCATGTTGGCTGCTCTCCCTTTCCAGCCCAGGCCCGCCAAACAACAATGACAGCTGCAACCAAAAAATGGCCGGGCGTTGTGGCGGGCGCCTGTAGTCCCAGCTACTTGGGAGGCGGAGGCAAGAGACACGCTTGAGCCCAGGAATTGGAGGTTGTTGTGTGCTGTGATGCCATAGCACTCTATTCAAGGTGAAAGCTTGAGGCTCTGTCTCACAAAAAAAAAAAAAAAAAAGAAAGAAAGAAAAGAAAAAAAGAAAACTAGATATGCTAAAATCCAAAAGAAAACATGTAAACATATAAATTTAACATGTTACGAGTCACAGTTTTCATGTGTTCATTCAGTAAGTATTTACTGAATACCAGTATGTGCAAGGTACTATACAGTAGGTGCTGGAATCCAACGGGGAACAAGTGAAACAAAGTCTCTACCTTCAAAGACCTTACCAAGGAAGATGGATCAAACCCATAAAATAAATCCAAACTCTGTTAAGTACTATGAAAGTAACAAACGAATGGTTGAAATAGAAAAGCAATGGCAGTATCCACTTTAGATAAAATGGTCCGAGAAGGAGAAAGTATTTAAATCAAGGCTTAAAGATTAAAAGAATATGGTCCTATTGTAAATGGGATAAGAGAGTTCTAAATAGATGCAGATGGGGAAAAGTAGGCTCAAGAAACTCAAAAAAAGGCCACTAGCTGAAGAGTTGTGCACAAGTCGGGTAGCGATGGGGAAGGACACAAGATGAGGTTAGAAAAGCAAACCAGATCGTGATAAGGAATTGCTAAATGTAATGAGAAAGCACAAAAGTGTTTTAAGTAAATCAGTGATACATTTCAATTTACATGTGTACCTTACCGTGGTACCAAAAATGGATTCAATGGAGGCAAGAGGGGAAGCTGAGACACCAGTTAGGAACGAGCTATAGGAATCCAGGCAAGAACTGATGATGGCGCAGACTATCATCTGGCAGTGGAGAAGGAGAAAAGTGGGCTAATTCAAGATAACTTTTGGAAAGAACATAAACAACACTTGTTGAAAAAGAGGAATCACGGTTTCTGGCTTAAGTAACAGAAACAAAAAAGACTTGTAGAAAACTTGTTGGAAGCCAAACAGAAAGAGAAACAGAGTTTCACTGTGCACAAGTTAAGTCTGAAATGTTAAAATAGAGATGCCAAGGAAACTATTGGATATGTGAAGCTGGAGACTCAGAAGAGAATTCTGAACTGAAAACACAAACTTGAAAGTCATCAGGATATAGAGATACAGACTGTACTAAATTATGCATCATCACTCAGGCCGAAGGAAAACAAACGAGTTCACAGTGCTAAACCTTGAGCTTTAGAAAGCAGGGGAGCCCACAAAGAGGACTAGAAAACAGCCGTCAGTAAAAATGAAAGAAATTAAAAAATGTACTCACACAAAATAGTCTATCAAGGGGCAAAGAATCCACACAGTCAAATGCCGAGAAAAGGTCAAATGAGATAACAGAAGTTTCCATTGAATATGGCAACACTAAAATCACTGGCACCCTTAACAAAAATAATTGTGGCAGAGTAGAAAACTAATGTCTATTTATGCCATACATAAGGAGAAAAAAAAAAAAAAAGCAGTTGAGGGTATGCAGGACATTTTTCTCTGCAATTTGCAACAGGAACATTCTCCATGTCCTCTCTTCTGGCTATTGGGGTTAAGTTGTTTGTAATAAAACAGAGATGTTGGTACGCAGGTAAAAAAAAAAGCACACACAAAAATTAAGTGTTGAAGAAAAAAAAATCTGTCTTGTGTTTAGTAAATATATACACTTATGAATGGCTGTAAGAGGCTGCCTGACACACTTAAAAAAAACAACAAAGACCTGTTGCAAATCCATTATATTAAAAATCATACAAAAGCACAAACATTGTAGTCCATCCAAAAAGTCCAAAACTTCTTTTGAAAATATATTTCTGATCTAAACTCTAGTAATGATTTCTGCACATCTGTGCTGACTGGCTTTGTTCCTTCAGCCAAAATTATTCTTTGAAAAAAGAAAAAAAAAAGTCTGATAGAAGAAAGACCAGGGATTGGGTGGAGTGAAAGGAGAAAGGAAAGGGAGACCAGCCAACATGCAATCTGGAGACAATTAGACCCACATTAACCCAGAGACAAAGTTCTAGGCTGCTTGTCAACCATTTTATATCAATAGAAGACATTTCAGCAAAGAAATCACTAAAGAGTACTAAGGAGCTAGAGTTAATGAGGATCTTGGAACAAAGGCAGGTTTCAGCTGATGCCTTACATGGAGGGTGACCATCCTTTCTCGTTTAAGGCAGTCCTGACAGATGCCTGATGTCATTATTATTAATACTACCTTTTCCTTATTAAAAGTGTTCCAGTTTGATTGACAAATTATATGGATATATTATGTATATACCACGCATTGCTAAGACAGAAAAATATATGCTGATAATTATTAAATGATAGGTAAATACAATATTATAAACTATAGGATTAGAATCTACTCCCTTTTTATTTGGACCAGGTCTCATAGACTCCTTATAAAATGAAACATAAAATAAGACACATTAAAAAATAATATATTGATATATATCATGCCTGAGTATAAATAAATCATCTAAAATTCAGTTCAAATTACATGCTCATAAGAACAATAAAACACTAATAAAGTCCAGTTAGGGGATAGAAGGAAGTGGGAGGGAGGAGGGGGAAGACATGGCAGAAGGAGGGAGGGCATGAGGTGAGATCTCGCCTAATGTGCATAACATGCCCCCTGGGTGAGGGGCTCTTCTACAAATGGAACTTTACCCTGGAAGTGAGAAAAATATAACCTAAAAATTGAACCCTCATATTAATATGAAAAAAAAAAAATACAAAAACAAAATAAAAAAATAAAATTCACTTCAGAACAAATTCATATTTGGTGCTTTCCAATGTTTCACAAACATTCTTCTTATCTTTATTCAGTATTTATGCTAATAAAAGCAAAAACATCAAATTAGTAGATTGATATTTATTTGAATCTCCCTACTTGCTCAATAATAATCTTAGCTATTTCAAGAGACTTGCACATAGTCAAGAACCAACTTTTGCTGTTGTTTTTTTTAATCCAGACCAGTAACCCAGACTAGGCTCAGTCAGTGAAGACTCTGAGTAGGGGACAGAGAGTCTGCTCGCATTCATGTAATACCTTTGACAGCTGTTAAACTTCAACCTTCAAGTCAGACTTCTAGGATGAAATAGTGCGGTAAGACAACTACACTTTCTGGAAGCCACCACCATGTCATCTTATGACCTTGTGGACAAATAAGTGAAGGTTTCTATTTATTATAGTTAGTGCAAATTAGATAATACTCTTATAAAGGTTACCTTAACCACAATTTCAAGTATCCAATCAATAACTTCATCTATTTTTAGCAACGAGCTATCTTAACTCTCATAAATCCAAAGACTATTACATTTAAAAATGTACTTTTCTCTTAAGAGTAAGATATTTATTTCTTAATTATTTGGTGTTGGATGGGTTAAGGCAAGATAAATTGTCTGAAGGGCTGATGAATCTATTTCATAAAATGTATGAAAGCTGCATGCTTGATTAAAGATAGAAATAGAAAGAAGGGGGAAAAAGGCTGCAGTCAGTTTAAAAATGTACTTTTGATGTATCTCAAGTGAATCACCACAGAACTCAAAATGATAGAAAATGTATGGTAAACCTGGACAAATTATTTAGTAAAAGTAGAGATCCTATTAAACTCTATCAATATTCAGGGACACTACAAATGATTACCAAGATGAATATTTCAGAAGTATGGCTAATTTTGGCACGTAAAAAAGTAGGAAACATTATATAACATTTTCAACATTATGACATCTTTCATTGTGCTGATGCATTATAGCTACTGCCATATAATTCTTTGTATCTTCTTCTATGCCTAACAGTACTCTGCTTGAAGCAAATTCCTAAAAAAAAAATGAATACTAAAATCTCATTCAATAATATGGATGCAACAAAGTAAAGATCAGTAAGAATGATTCCCACATGGTTCTCAGCCTAAAAAACCTTACAGAATTAAGAGTAAAGAAATCTTTAATGATTTTCAAGCATTATACTGTGCAGTGGTTACCATACTATGACCTCTCTTTGCCTTATTAGTCAAGGACCATACTCTATTTGGCTCAAATAACAAAGAGAAATGTTTATCAAAAAGTATACATATGTGTATACATTTTCACACAAAAAGCCTTCTGTTATTGACAAGCAATATAGAAATTTTCCAACTCAGTATTAAATTATAACAAGGGAGGAATTCCATAAAGATCATAATAAATAATTATAAATGATTTTACCCAATGACTGTAAATAGGTTCAACCATATCATTCTATCGTATCATATTCTCCCTCAGATGACACAGCAACAAATATTAGGTATAAACACATGACATTATAATTACATGATAAATGAAATAACTGTACTGAAAACACTATATATAATAAAATGTGTATATATATTGCATGTGTTTCAATATGTATGTATTGAAGACATTATATATGTTACATGATATAAAATCTTTTGTTTTTGAGACAACGTCTCACTTGGTCACCCTCGGTAGAGTGCCGTGGTGTCTTTAGCTCACAGCAACCTCAAAACCTTAGGCTCCTGCCTCAGCCTCCCAAGTAGCTTTAACTATAGGTGCCTACCACAGTGCCCAAGTATTTTTTTTTTTAGAGACAGGGTCTCGCTCTAGTTCAGGCTGGTCTCCAATTCCTCAGCTCAGTCAATCCACCTGCCTCAGCCTCCTGGAGTGCTGAGATTACAGGCGTGAGCCACCACACGAGGCCATAATATAAAATCTTAACTGAGATTTTTGTCACATCTCTACAAGAATTCTAAACCTAGAAAGGTTTCAAAGTAAGTGTATTCTTAGAATTAATCTTAATATTTATTAATGACCTCAGTAATTTATCTGCTCCACTAGTCAAAACTTTATATAAACTAGTTACTTGTAAAGTTATACTAGATAGTTCTGTGTTTTGGTTTCAATAAATCACTCAGACCAACAGGTACATGCCATCTAACCTGTAGCTGTTTTTCTGGATGATACCATCTGATGTGTCTTGCCCCTCTTTCGCAGAAAATTCTAGAAGGTGCCTCCTTTGATTAGCAGGGCTCATACTAGGTTTCATTCTCCTGGAATCCTGGTCCAGCATGCTGAAAACAAAAAAACATGAAACAATAGTTGAAATATAAATGCCATATGTCAAACACATACCTATTATTTGCAGCTCTGAAACAAACCAAAATCCTTTGTAGGTTCATGCATATGTTAAAAAATGCTTAGCAAAGTAGCAAGTCAAAACAGTGTACCGATGTCTGCAAATCCTTAGCCTGGCATCCTATACGTATCAAAAGTCTTTTTTTTTTTTTTTCTTTGAGACAGACAGATTATAATAGTACATATCACTTTTTTTTCCCTCCCCACCCCCTCTGATAGTACATATCACTTTTAAGCACCTACTATGAAATGAAGACTCAAAGAAAGTTGAGACTCAAAGAGTTTAAACAGTTTGGTCAAAGTTATGCTCTAAATAGCTAATAAAGTCAGGATTTAGATTCACAACTGGAACTCTATCACTGTACTATGTTGACCAGAATAAGTTATCCATTCATTTATTCATGCACTACGTATCATATTGCAAGAACCATACTTGGTGCTAATGGTGTTAACCATACTTTTATCTCTCTCAAAGACGACAGATAAAAAATCAGATACAGCAGCAGTTCCTTAACTAACATAGTTTTGTTTACAACACCAATAAAAAATCAATTCCTGGCCAACTGCATGGATTTTCTCCAGATACTCCGCTTTCCTCCCACATCCTAAATATGTGCTCATTTGAAGTAGCATGTCTAAATGATTCCAGTATGAGTGAGTGTAGGGATTAGTGTATGTGCACCCTGCAATGGGGTGGTACCCTAGCCAGAGTTGGTCCTTGCCTTGTGCACAGAGCTGCTGTGATAGGTTCCCACCACTCACAACCCCAAACTAGAAAAAGAGGGTTGGACAATGAATGAATAAATATATATAAGTGATTATAAAACAAAACTTCATATAGTATTTGATAATTTTACCTGGTTAATAAAAAAAAAAAGAAAAAAGATAATTATACACAATAGGAAGATGGCGGTCTGTAGCCAGCTTTCTGCAGACGCTCCTGTCCAGAAGGAGAGTTACAGGACAGAAATTTAGCAAGAAAGCCAACGGTTTGGAGCTGAGCCAAGAGACAAGGTCGAGGAACGCACATCAACCCTGCTGGAGCAATCTACGACCCCAAGGATACAAATAAAAGGTACAGAGCACATCACCAAGTGGACGGGAGTCCCTTCCCCCAAGAGAACAGCTCGCAGTATACGCCATACCTCCATACAAACAAGCGAGCAGAGTTTGGATGTCCTCCCACTCTACCCCACGGGAGAGACCCTCTAAAAACCGGACCTCCTTCCCCTGTGCCGCGGCACTCTCCTGCCAGGCATAAAGCTGTATAAAACTATATATTCTCTAACTGCAAGTTGGAACTCCCAGCACTCCCCTCCACTCTCACCCTGAGGTCTGGAGGTCTGTCCCCCACAGAGTCCAGATTCTTGAACACTTTCTCGAAGGGTGTGGACAGGGCGTGGGTTGCCACGGGTCTGTGCTGTTCTCCCGGCTCAGGAGCAGTGAGAGAGTGAGCCGAAAAGCGACTGACCGAAAAACGGCTGGCTGAAGCGGACCAAAGCTTTGCTAAATTTCGGCCACACCTGGCCCTCAGGGGATGACAGCTGAGACAAAGGGCTAAAGCTTACAGACTAAGTCAGGACTATTAGCAGCCCAGCGTCTCCTCCATAGGGCAGAAAT